>JABRWK010000513.1:9586-20958 GCA_013372445.1 Hypothenemus hampei | reverse complement strand
ACGTATTAGGATTTGAGAAAAAGTCTTTCACGACCTCCGAAACATGCCTCCAAAGTTGCACAACTTCAAACGTGAATAACTTGCTTATTTCAAATGGAATGCCCCAATTTTTTTCACGGCATCGTGTTCACAATTGAAAAATCTACAACTTTTTTTAATATTACTCTATTCGTAAATGCAGCCGTTTATAAGTTATTGAAAGTTGCTCTTCCTTTTTGGGTTGAAGAATAACAACACTTACGGCCAACACAGTAAACCCGTCATGTTGACTGTATGTCACCAAGGAAACTATCGTAAGGGTTGTTATTCCTGAATCCAAAAAGCAACTTTAAGTAACTTATGAACGGCTGCATTTAGAGATAGGGTAATGTTAACAAAAGTTGTAGATTTTTGGATTCTGAACACGATGCCGTTGAGAAAATTGGGGCATTCCATTTGAAATAAGCAAGTTATTGGGGTTTGAAGTTATGTAACTTCGGAGGCATATTTGGGGGGTTCTGGAACACTTTTTCTGAAATTCAAATTGGTAAAAACATAACCTATTAATACCTCTTGGAGCTCCGGAAGTTCGATTTCGAAATTCTCAGGGGTTATGGTATAGCATCGATTTCCGTAGGAGCCCGCAGTTGACAAAATTTTCGAATTTTCCAGAATAACTCGGAAACGGTACATTTTAGACATGAAACGCTGTATATAAACTAGCCTTAAAATTTAACGAGGAATCCAAAAATGCCATTAAAAATGGGGAGTCCCATTTAAAAAAACCTAATTTTTTACCGCCACACTTTTATGGCAAACCCTGTACCTTTGAAAATAATTTTAAAACACGAACCTTTCAAAGACGAAAAATTGTCCATCTCGCAAACTGTATGGAGAAGCAACAAGTTTAAAAAATGTTTTACCATTTATTTTCCTATAATTTCTTGTACTGTTCGCTTTGATGGAATACAATTATTATAATACATATTGTATAAATTATTAATATTATTTGAATGTTTAACATTCATCGTCAAACAAATATGGATCATCGCTCTACACTGTTGCAAACTGAAAGAATATATATTACTTACTTAAGTGACTATGTACTTAAATTATTTTCTGTTTTTAAAAATTCATTATTTAAATATCGTTTACTTTGTAACTATACATTTAACCAGAATCTAATATATTTATTCCTAAGTTTTTGGATCAACTAATAGAAAGTTTTTTTTGATCAATAGTGTTCTTATTACTCATTTGGAACTTTTCATTTTATCAGCTTACATTTTTTGAAATTCTTGAGAACAATAATTTTTTAATAATAGAATATCCCTGGTAAAGTAGTTTTCTAAAAATTATTCATTAAAATTATTCGGGGTGTTTTTCATGCATTAATGATGTAAAGGAATCCCCCCCTAACTGAATTGTCTTATGACTGGAGGTGTCGTATAAGAACCGGACCGACATTCTCTTAAAGACTTTCTTCGAACAGTTTATACACAAGAAGTGGTGCAGTTGATCGCGTCCTAGTGAAACAAAAACTCATTACCTTGAGATATGGTGATCGTGACCAGTTCATAAGTGTTAATTTGAGTGCCTTTCATTTTTTCTCCCTTTCCTTTAGGTTTCTTTAATTCCATATATTGGATATATTGGATTACAATTAAAATGGTATGATTTCATATTTTAAATATGCAGTATGTAAATATCAAAATCTTTTTTTTTAGATACAGAACAGGTCTAAAAATAATAAAAAATTGAAATATTAAACTGTAATTAAATATGTAAAATGTATTTCATACCATGATTGATTATTCAGTACGATTTTTTAATAAAAATGAGTAACTCATTTTTTTTCAAATATTTCACAAAAACGCTTGCAGAACCGTAATATTTACAAATAATATACAATTTATGCATAAAAAGACAAATAAAAACGTTCTATGTATAAGAATTGAATAATTACAATTCAAACAGCAATACTTGACTATTTAAACATTAATTTGTAAATTAATAATTACTAGTTTAGTACATTATTAATTTATTAGTATTATGATATTACAAATATTTACTTGTATAGTTTTATTTGTCAATAATATTAAAATTATAAATATTCGGAAGCTCTGTTATTATTACAAATCATATTTCAAATTACATGCATCAAATTGCAAAATTGGTAAAAAATTGTTATGGTTATATAAAACTTGTGATATTTTTGTTAGAAGGACTTTTAAATATAATATCAAGGTTATAAAAGTCCTACTATAATTAAATCGAACGTGCAAGAATACTTGTCTACATCTAAAGGTCACTTTTTTCAACGCGAATAAAAAGAAATAGAACGAAATGGATGTAGAGAAATCTTAAGTTGATATCTACGTCTTCCTCATGAAAACCCATACCAATCCTATACAATGTTGTTTCTTAATTGTTAATTCAAAAAGAAAAAATAAATAAATAAATAATCCACTACAGTAATTCAGAAAATATTACTTTTAAAGTTTCTAAAAGGTTTTGACGCTTGATTAATGTACATTTGCGATTTCAAAGATTATAATAGTTGAATATAGTTTTTATAAAATATTTCTGTCTCAATTTTTTGAACGTTTTGATCAGTTTGGGCTGTTGATGGTCCAAGTAAACCTCTTGGAAGTCATATGTTAGTACATTTGTATATTGCTATTGGGCATGAATAACTTGCAATATCGTATCAAAACGAAACCTGTTTTGAATGAATTCAATTCACAAAATGAAATATTTCTTTTTCTGTGAATGTGAATGTCACAAAATTGTATTTGCATAAATTAGAAACAATTTAAAAATGAAAGAAACTTAATAAAACATATTTTAGAGGGTGAATTACAACGCGTTAATACGAGAAAATGCTTTTATGACCAAGTTTCTCTTAATTTTCTCTTCTAAATTTTACACTCTTTGCACTACGCTCTAATTTACACAATTTATTTATAACTGAATACTTGAACATTAATTATTTAGTAGCCGTTAAAACGCCATTATTTTATATTAAATCTGAAAGTCGAATGTGATTTGTTAATCGCATATACTAAATAGAAAATATAATTTAATTCTTTCATTTTTTCTTGAAAATGCGTGCATCACATATGTTTTTCATATCGAAGTTAATCGATTAATTATTTTAAAAGACGTGAAAAACTGCGAAGAAAAGAGTTGTTCTTGAGTATAAAAGTATTTAAAATCGACACAATGAAAGTAGAATGGTTTAATGCCGTTAATAAGTAGAATTTATTAAGCATAAAATTGGCCGGTTTTAAATAAAACCTTCTCTCATAGTTAAAATTTTCGATTTTTGTTGAAAAATTACGAAACACTAGGAAGCACGAACACCATTTGCTACTAAAGCGTGGTTTAATATAAACTTTGTAATGTGCAATTGAATAGTTTATGTAATATCGAAAAAAAGTATGTTCTTATTATGTTTTTCCTTATAATTAAAATTTACGACATTCTACGAAATCTTACTATAATGACGGCCTTAATTAATAGTTTTAAACAAGAACCTTTTTATGTGATCACTGAGGACTATTATTTATTTCACCCTATTGCCTCTTGCACCAATTGCATCACATTTTTACTCATCAAACTTATTAGTATCTATAAACCATAAAAATTTACGAAACAAAAAGCTGACACCCATTTAACGATATTCCATAAAATTGTCCATCGAAGCAAAACATAACAATCGTCCCCAGACAAGAGTGAAAGTAAAATTATATAGGGTCCTAAAAGGAAGTTAGTTAATCAATGGAACAAATTGATTTGAATTATTAATGTCCAAATAATCTGTATTTACACCTTTATATTGATATGAGGCAATTTTTATTAATTTCAGATTCTTCGAAAAGGAACAAAATGGATTCTAGTCATAACTTTACTGTTTCAAACGGAAAATGTGAAATCGCAAGGCGAAAGAACGTATGACACCAACGAATGGATCCCAATAATGACCTCAAGTTCAGCAGTGCAAGGTTTCCAGTCTGAAGCTACGGAAGAAAACTCGCCCAATCAACGAATACTAAGCCTAGAAGTTCCACCTCAACAAAATTATTTGCAAACCTTTAATAGACAAAGGAAGCCTACACAGCAATTTATAAGGGAAATTCCGGAGAAACAAGGTCTAGAACAGCCTAGACCAAGAAAGCTAAAATTTTCTCCGGATTATAAATATGAAACTCCACCGCCACCTCCGGCAAGACAGCAAGTAAACTATTACACAACTGAAGGTCACAATCCGTACATTTTCCAACAAGCTCAACGACATGTGTCCAGACCAAATAAACAAAGGCCTTTGGATAATTATGTTCCAGTTCCAAGTTCAAAGCCTAAGGCCCCAGCACCTAATGCTCAAAGCCAATATGAGCAGTACCAGTTACCTTTCAATACAAGTTTTTATCAGTCATTGAACCCTGCTGCCATTAACAATGATTTTTATAAAGCGATAAGTAAGAATAACAGTCGACCTATTGAGCAATTGCAGTCGTCGTCAATTCTTTCTAATCCGGCCCCAATACCATCAGTGCCTGTTGAACAAGAGTCTGTTCAATTGGTTTATGTTCCTGTAGAAACTTTAAAGCCTGCCAAACAATCACAAATCAATTATGATTCGAATCACAATTATCAAAAAGTAGAGGCTCCGAAAAGGGAACAAATTCCATTAGAAAGTTTGTCGAATGCCGATTTAAACTTAACTCCAACAGTGGATCAATCAGTTTACCATCAACCTTTAACTAGCTACGAATTTCAATATCCTCCTGTAAGTACTGCACCTAGGCAAGAAAAACTAGTTGCAGTTTCAACTTCTAAACCAAGTAGATTGGAAAACATTGAACAGGATTATGCTCAACAAACATATCAAGCTCAAAGACTTCAACAACAACTTGATGATAACATTAATCCATTAACGCAAGATTTAATTTATACCACAACAGAGAAACCTAAGAGAAAAGCGCATCAGCCTCCATTAGCTGTATTTCTTGAATCAGAAGTAAAAGCCGATGTTTCTGATGTTCTCAATATACTCAAAGGAGCAAAATCCATTGCGGTGCAAGACAGCATTACTCCCAATTCTCCCCGAATATTTATTGGACCAGCAAATTTGAATTCGGCTTATGGTTACACCATGTTCCCTTTGCCATATTTAAACAACATTAATGGTAATCGAATTGAAAGAAAAATTGATCAATTGCCATTTTTCGTCGCACCAGTGAGTTACAAGGCCCCTTCAGGTTATGCTAAAATTGCTTTGCCGTCACCTCATGTAGGATCAATTGTTATTTCAGTACCTCGAACTACAACTCCAAAACCAACTGTTTACAATCAAGAAACCTCGTTGAATCCATATTTGTTTTCAGCTATTCATAATTCGGATGGATTTTCATCAGAAAAACCCAAACAAATTTTAGAAACCAACAGACAACAGTTCCAATCCACTTTTGCTCCTCGAGTTACGGAATCACCAGTTATTACCCCACTAAGAGATGTTTATCAACAATCTGCAATAGACGATATCAATGACCAAAAATATAACTATTATAATCCCCAAATTCCGGAACAACAAAAAGACACGACTATTCAGAAAGCGCAGAAACAACCTATTTCAAATTTCAAGGAACAAGCAGTACTTCCAAATGTAACTCCTATTGATTTAGCAATTACTGAGTTTGAACTTGGTCAAATTAACAATGACTTTCAACATACTAAGGTTAAACATTCAACAACAAGGCCATTAACTAGCAACGACGAAGAACGAATAAAAAATCTTCCCAGTCTAAATTCAGAATCTATACCAGTACGAAGCGCCACTTCCAGAGGCAGAGTTAGAGGAAGAGGTCGTAGTACTACTACTAAAATACCAACTATTGCCACTACAGCTGCACCTACTGAAACTGAACGGTACACTGTTTTAGAAGAATTTATATCTAGAGATATTACGAAAGCTCCTTCAACGGAAAGTTACAAAATTTCAACGACAGAATATCAAACAGAAGCTCCAAGACGTTTTTCAACGACTTATGCTGGAAATGCTTACTTACCCGAAAGAAATTTAGATAACGCCAGTCCGAGTCTTTTATATGAAAACACTCAGTTACAATTCGAAGTGCCCAAAGTTGTGAGTGAGACTCCAAAGACTCAAAACAGAGTTCAAACTCAATCCGCTGATGCCACAGAAATTGAAACCATTCCTGCGAATGTTTATAACTTACAGCAACCGCAAATATATGAAAGTTCAGCGTATGAAACTCCATTAACTAGTCTGACTTATGCTGATCATACTTCAAATGAAAAGCCTTCAATAAAAGAAAACTCGATTAGACAACAAAGTCACCGATTTCGACCTGATGTGATTAGCTACGAGAATAGAGAACCTAATCAAGGTACTTCAACTCTTACGCCTAATTACTTCCAATACGAGGAAATTAAAAAATCAACAGCATTTCCGCAACAGGAAAATTATGATCAATCTTCATCTAAAACCATTAACGCTCCAGATCTGCAACAAGACAAATCTAATGAAGAAGCTGTTGAAGGTCCTCCAGGATTTTTAAATAATCTTTATCAACCCAGTTTCGATCAAACATATATTAGCTTACAAGATCAAGCAGTACGATCTTTACTAGTTCCAAATCTTTTAGCACCTCCTGATATCAAAGAAACTAATAACAATGTGAGAAATGATATACAATCTTCAACAGAGATGATAATTGAATCAACGAGCACTGAATCTGAACCAATTAGTACCACTAGGGCTTTCAAAACTCGAGGAAGAGGAAGACCTAGACCTACTACTACTACTAGTGGATCAACAATTACAACAACCACGGCTGCCACATTATCTAGACGTACTTCAAATAGAAGACGTCCAATCACCAGAACTTCTACAGAGAGGAACTCACCAAGTCCGGAATATGGTTCCAAAGAAGACAGTGGGAGTTCTGGATCGACCATCCAGCAAAGATTTAAAACGCGAGGACGACCTTTATACAATGAAATCAGTGACAGAGTATCCACTACAGAAAATGATATTCGTGCTGTAAAAGATTACAATCCAACTAGAACCGTTAGCAGGGAGCCAATAGCACCGCAAACTGTGACGCAATTCGAATACCCCGTTGAGGAACAACAAATAATTACTTTGAGTCCAAGACAAGAAGTTAGAGAGTATCCTCACATTGTAACCAGCACTGAAAGTCAAGAAATTATTTTAGATTATGATAATACCAAAACAGTGGGACCAACTCCAATAGTAGACGTTCAAGGACCTCAGGTTAATTCTCAGGATGTTGAACGTACCTTTGAGTCTAGAAAAACTGAAAAACCTACTTATTTGAGATATAACAGCATAAAATCTGGAGGAGTACTTAATAATAATGAACGAGAAGAGGAAACTACGACAACGGTTTCTAACAGAGGCAAAATTCGCACTCGAGGACGGTCCAGATTTGCTACTTCCACTAGTACAACTACACGAGCACCATCCAGAACTTCCTCAAGACTTGTAAGCAATAGTCCTGCTAGAGTTGCAACTCAAAATGAGGAGCAACAAGAATTTTACGGCTTCACTAGACAACCAAATTTTACTCCAATTCAAACTAATCAAGTAACACCTAGAAGTGAAGAAGCAGCTTCGGTACGATTTGTTGGAGAAATTAGACCTAAATATACACCTCGCACAACAACTCCTTTGGCGGAAGATGATGATGAAACTACTCGACCAAGAATTAGAACTAGAACTCGGCCACCTATAAGAAAACCGGAATATGATAATAGTAGAGATGGCGATCAAGGTACTAGGAGGCCGACTACCAGAACAAGAGGACGGGGACAATATAGACCAGATAATGTAAAACGAGATAGTGACGATGAAGATGTAGCCAATCAAAATTATCCAGCCACTTTCTTGCAGAAACTTGAAGTTTCTTCTTCTAGACCAAGAACAACTCAAGCACTAGTAGATGAAATGGATCAAACTCCATATGCATCAATTCACAGGCCTAAATTTATGAAACCAGATGAACCAAATAGCATTGTAAGCAATGAAAAATATGTTAACGAATTGCCAGCCTCAAGTTCCACCGACTTCTCACAGTTATTTATAGAAACAACAACTTTGCAATCATCAATAGGAAAGTCTGAAGCTCTAGCTTTAATTAAAAAAGAAGAACCTGAGGAAATAAAAAAGAGTAAAAGAAAAGGAGTTTGGAAAGTTGTAAGACATAAGTCAGCTGATCCATTAGAAGCCTCCGAATCTCAGAGTTTCCAAAATGTTTTAAATTCTTTCGATACCATCCAGAAGATTGATCCTTACATGAAAAGTACAGTCACTGAAGAAAAACCAAATGTGGAGACTAGCACCGAAAACACTAGCACTGAAAAGCAATTCACAACTGAATTAAATGAAGAAATTACAACCACAACAATGGCTAAAGCTCCTCAAAACATCTTTGACACAATTTACGAAATGTTTGGAATTTTTGGTGGTTCGGCACCAAAAAATACTACTTCCCCTATTGATTCTTCAGTCACAACAACAATAAATCCTATATATCCAGAAGAAATCACTGAAAGTCAAACTACAACTCAAATAATTGAAACAACTACAAAGAACATCACGTTCACTGGAATTACCGAAATTATTCACGACAACAAAGGCTTCGAAGAATCAGACACACCTGATACTTTAATAATGGAAACCACATTGCCCCCAAAATCAACGATAAAGCCATACGAAGTAGACCGAAGGGACGTGAAGGAGATTCACACGTCTACATCAACTTCAACTGAAGTCTCTCAGGAAACTGAAATTTGTTATAAAGGACGTTGCGTCAAATCCAGAGATAGGCAAATACTAAAATGAAAAAGTGAAAGATTTTTTATGATTTGTATATAAAGTGTGAATGGTGAAAACGGACTTAGAAATATTGTGATTTAAGATAGGAAGTTGAACGAAAATATTGGTTAGATCTTAAAAACACCACAATCACTTGATTAAGATATCTAACTAATTACAAAGTTCGCATGTGGACTGACAATAAGTAAATATAATGATGAGCTAAAACAGTTTTGGGTTATTATTGCAATATCGGGCCTATTTAGAATTTCGTTAGTAGATTATGAAATTTCAAATGTTGGAAAAATCGTATGTATTTTTAGTTTAGGAAACCATTAAACTACAAATAAAATTACGAAAATACTGTCGGCAATATGTAATTTTCTTCAAAAATCTGTTTCGTTTACACTTTAAATCCGAGATTTATATAATTATAAACAAAGGCCTTTACAAAAATTCCAAACATATTATTTCGTTACATATTGGCATTGAAAGCTAGAATATCACAATAATTTTTAGCATAAGAACTTTCATAACGACAGACAGTTACTATATTTAAAAGAATACTTAATATCAACTTATTTAATTAGTATAAACAAAAATATATTAGGTATCTATTAATAGATTATTTTTTAATTTATTGTTTACTAAAAAGGTAATAAAGGACAATTGTTCCAACGCTATCATTTGTTTTCTTGTTTTTATTTTTCTTTTAGAGTTATAAATTGAAGAAAATTATACAGTCGTTGGAAAAAAACGATGAATGTTACAATTTATTGAATTTTCAACACATCTTTTTTTAACAAAGGGGATCGCATGAGGACCAGGAGCTACTTTGCCTTCAAAAAATCAGGTAAATTTCTGACATTTATAAAAAACTAGTTTCTGAGTTTGTCCTCATGTGATGTAGTTTCTGAAAAAAAAAATTAGACATGTCGTTCCTGTTTGGAAAAATAAAATATTTTTAAATAATAATTTTTCCAACAAAAAATATTTAATCAATAAAAAAAAGGGAATGAACATTAGAGATTTTAAATCAAGAACGTCGAGATTACCAATCGTGATTCTATCCCTAGAGTTGATACCACTAACAGTCATCGTTTGGAATATAATTCGGCAAATAGATATGTCTGATTTTCTTTAATGTTTTTCTCAGAAACTAGGACGCGTTCGAACAAACGCATAAATTATTTTTTTCCAAAAGATGCGAAGAACTTACCTTAATTTTTTTTTAAGACAAAGTAACTCCCAATCCTCGCGGGCTGCCCTTTGTAAATTGTAGAAGGGCTTAAGTATTATTAGCATTTAAAGGAAGTTACCTTGGAAAACATGAAAACAGACCTTTTTTTCAAATATAATTTTTGAAATAATAAGAAAAAAATAGAATGAGATTTTTATCTATTTTTATTCGAATAGATACACACACAAGGTTTATCATTAAATGGTTAATGTCTCGAAAATCGATCGAAAGATTTGGATGAAAATTTAAAATAAAATACATAAAACTATTATCTAGGATGTGCTGGAAACAGATTTTCAAAAAAAATTATTAAAAAAAAAGTTAAAAAAAATTTTATTGTAATAAAAAGAATAAAATCATATTTTTTAATATAAACGTATTTTGTTTTCATTTCTGCTTCACACACTGGACATTTTAAAAGTTATCCTATAAATTATAAAACTACTCCCATATTTTGTTTCACTTTGATTATCAACTCAAAATGATGTACGCCATCCAATGTAAGCATCTACGATAAACCTCGTGTAAGCATCTGCGTTTCCTTCTTTGAAAATAAACAAGCTTCTTTTTTGTAAAATAAAGATAAAAAGCCCTTGAATAAAAATAGACAAAAGTGTCACGTTATCTTTGCTTATTTTTCCAAAAATCATTTGTATTTGAAACAAAAGCTTTGTTTTCAATACATTCTATTAAAATATGGTAAAAATCATAGTTTTAGAAAAGAACTTTATTCACCTATATTTGTACATTGCAATGCTCCAGTGCGTCTTCCCTTAATAGATTACATTTCCCAACTAACTCACTAAACCTTTATTGCTAAGTAATGATTTTTGGCAACCCAGATTTAAATGTTTTTATCAAAGTTCATTGCGCTTTATGTTTTAACAATCCTTTTGATTCAGCATAAATTTACCCTATATTTCAACACACCTCCTTAAATTTATGTCACTAAACTTATTGTACAATTCTTAAAACATTCCTAAAATTTTCAAATTTATTACGTCCTAGAGCCTTCGTTAAAATATCTGCAATATTATTTTCTGAATCTACTTTCACAATTTTTATGATTCTCTGTTCATAACATTCGTTTACAAAATGATAATGTATTTCTATATACTTCGAATTTTTTGTCATATTACCAAATTTAGCTATTGCAATTGCTCCAGAGTTATCCTCATAAATATTGATCGGTTTTCCAATATTTACTTTAAAGTCTTTTAACAAATTTTTAATAATTTTAATTTCACGTACAGCTTCTGATAGCGCTATATATTCGGCAGCTGTTGA
>JABRWK010000512.1:10901-25415 GCA_013372445.1 Hypothenemus hampei | reverse complement strand
AAGTTCACAGACGTCCCAAAAACGGACAGCATCCATCACGAGGAAATCTACCTCAAAAACTCTGGCAAAAAGAGGTCGCCCACCAAAAAAATTGCAGAAAAAATCCAGCAATTCAGATGATAGTGACGATAACGACTTGTGTTTACTGTGTTTGAAAAAGATGCCTCAACAGTTAAACCGCAACAATTCCGTGTCATGCATGGAATGTAAAAAACCAGTCCATTTACGATGTGCGAATCTTACAAAAGGTTATTTTATTTGCAAAAATTGCGATTCTGATTAATATCTGCAATATTTTATTATTAAATTTTGTAAAATTTAATTACCAAAAGATACTGGCTTTTTATTTATTCATTTAAAATCATTTCAGCATATATTTCGTTGATTTTCCGCAGTGGTCCAACCTAGACAACAAGGTCCAATCTTGACGACAATTTTTATTTTTTTGAAATGCCCATAATTTTCTTTTTTTTTTGATAGCATTCATTTACCGTGCATCAAAAATTTTAGTAATAATTAGATGTTTGTAATGATGTGCTAAAATTGCCCAAACTCTTTCTTAAACGGAAATTATGGGCAAAAATCAAAAAGGGGTCCAACCCTGACAACATTCCCCTATATTTCTGAAAAAAAAATGTTGATGACGTCACGGCGACCATTTTCCCCAATTAAAAAAAATTTTAACAAAAAAGATACCTTAGAAGACCTCATTCAATAAGCTTTGTTTAAATTTTGAATTCCGGTTCGCGTTTTCTCATAATCGGACCGAGGAAACGAGTTTGGATCACCTTGCACAGCGTGTCCACTCTAAGATTTATCTTTTTCTCAGGGCTTTAATATTATAATTTTTCAAAATCTGTTTGGACGATTAGAATTAGAGTCCCAAGTAGTATATTGTTAAAATGTGGTATTTGCGTATACAGGGTATACCAAAAAGTTACAGGAATAAGTTCACTTTTTTTTAATGGAATACCCTATTTTTTGGATTTCTCATGGAATTTTAAAACTATTTTATGTAAGGTCTCACATCTCTAAAATTTCTTGTTTCCAAGTTATTCCTGAAAATTCAAAAATTTTGACAGCTGCAGGCGTGAACGGAAATCGGTGCCGTGCCCTAACCGCGGCGAATTTGGGAATCCACCTGCTAGAGCTCCAAAAGAAATTAATAAGCTATGTTTTGACATCATTAAATTTGAAAAAAAGTCTTCCACAATCCTCAAAATATGCCTCCGAATTTACATGATTTCAAACCTCAATAACTTGCTTATTTTAAATGGAATGCCCCTATTTTTTCTACGGCATCGTGTGCAGAATTCAAAAATCTACAACTACTTTTTTATAATTTTGTTAACATTATCCTATACCTAAGCCTAATCGTTTCGAAGTTCTTGCCAATTGTCCCCTTTTTGGATTCTAAATGTTTCAATGGTCACAAATCTGTCAAATGTCAAAACGACTTTGTTATGGACTGAACGTCATCGGACATCACATAAGATTTGCGACTATGGTGTTAGGAATCGAATTGGTGTTAAGGAGAAATGAAAACATTCCAAATTTTTTAACCAAAATGTTGTTCACGTATATAGCTAATTTATCAAGACATTGACACTACAAACTTTCATAACAATCTTATTTTTGTACAGGGAAATCTTCATGGTAAATCAGAATCAGAGTAACATTTTCTGTCAATTTATGAACTCGAACCACTAGAGATCAATTGATTTGATCATATTTTCTTCCAAATCGACTGTATGGGGATTCCTATTATCAATTTCTTGTAAATATGTTACATGAACTTCTTGAAAATGTATCATCGGAAACACAGCGCTGCTTCTGTTTAATGAATGATGATGCGCTTTCTTTTTGCCTTATATGTTCAAAAGCGCCTGAACAATTTCGAAATCGTTGGATTGCGCTTGGAGGTCCTCAGTCTTAGCTACTGCAATCCCCTACTTGAATGCTTTGGATTTTTGAATTTTTGAAATATCCTAAAGCAGCTGATATACACTACTTAATCCTCCCGTAATCGCGCACGGTGTGTGAGACCGGGATGACATTAAGTTCTTATGAGACAATTCATTGCTGGAATAGTGGAGGGTTAAATTGTCACCGTAGATAAACTGTGGAATTGGATATTACCAGTTTCCAATATTATTCGTAATAACCCCGCTATCTTTGAACGAGCTCAGGAATCACTTAGTCGATGACTCGAAGAATACGTTATGACCAACTGAAGTCATTTTCAGCAATTTATTTAGAATAATTGGATTATTTTATTATATCATGTTCTTTCCTTCGCATAATGTCGCATTCTTTTAATAACGCAGCAGCATTATTAATTATTTTGTCTCCAAACCAGTACATCCATTGAAAAATACAAGATACTTTTTTTACTTGAAATTGATTACGTATTTTAAAAAAATATCGATATTAAGAAAAATCAGCAGCATAGTACCTATTTCTTTAAAACCATTGGATTATTGCATGAACGACACTGAAATAGAAAAAAATATTTCGACGAATGATTTTCTGTGAAATATGAGCATATGCCAAAATTCAATGCAGCATTTTAAAAACATTTTCAAGCAATTTAAAGAAAATAAAAAAACATTCATTTTTAACTTCTTGTGTTTTGGAGACAAAACGTTTTCGGGCTTATGTTCCTATGAATTTTTTCTTATAATATAAACTGATTTTTTTTGGCCTCTTTTTTAAAGCGGTAAAGTAGGTCTTGGTTTTTAAGGGACGGCGACAAAATTATATCCTTAATTAGAGTTTTTGATGCTTTACAATTAAAAAAAAAGTATCAAAATTAGACTATAAATAAAGATTGTACAGAGGTTTCAAATGGGTCACACTGTAAGTAGAATTACAGAAAAATTGAGCCTGATGGGTAATTTTTATAATCATATTCGGATTCAGGATAGCAAAATACATAAGAAACAGTCACAGTTATCCATTTAACAAAATGACTGTCGACCAGTGTTATTTAAAAAACAACCTGTATCGATGAAATATCTTTTGCACTGCTCCTCTGTTAAACGTTGCATTCGCGTGACATCGACCAGTAATCGTACACAACAATTAGTACAAGTATAGTACATTTATTATAAAAGCAGACTGACGTCACAAACGAGAATGAATAGTTGCCAACAACAAATATAGTTTTATCTTTGTTTGTTACAATGCGATTTACGAGCCTAGTTACCCCGTTTTCGGCCCAACCTGATGCAGCGTTGACACATACATATTTTCGGGACATTTTTGATTAAATTGTCAAAATTTTGAACGCAAAATTTGCTTTTTGTATATTTTTTTTTCGGTTCTTTTTGAGTATATTTTTGTTTGATTTATTATTGTTTTACATTAAAATCTATTCTTTTAAGAACAAATCTGAATTCCCCTAATTATCAGTGTAAATGAAAATAGCGGCAGCAATGAAAGTGATTTTCTGTCAGAGAGTTAGAGAAAAACTAAATTAAAAATATATTATTGCATTTTTAAACTTATTTAGTCCATTTTAAGTAAAAAGTATTAAAGTATTAATTATTAACTTATATTAGCCCGAATTATTTTCTTCCGAGAAAAATGAAAATTGCCTAAGAAATACAATGAAATGCGATGATTACTTTTATACAGACCAAAAAACGTTACCATATCGTAACGCAGGGCTAATATGGGCTAATATTAAAATTTAATTTAATCCGAAATGCTTCAATTATACTAGTTTTGGCAATACTGCGTGTTATTTGTGTGATGACGTAAGTCTACTTTTATAATAAACGGACTGTATGGATATTTTTCCTATTATGTCTTCATTTTGATCATTAGTTCGAAGTGTAATTACTGATTTTTGAGCAACATAATAGAACTGATGAACAAATGATGTCACAAAATCATGTCACAAATTTGTGTTTTTTAATTCATATTCTTTATGCTTACATTAATTGTTTTTTTAAGAAAAAAAAAACATTTTTATTTAGCGACATAAAGAGATAAGACCATTTTTGCTTTTCGAATTCTGAACAATAACGAAAAAATTAATTTCCTTGATTCATAAAGCGCTAAAAAATTAAATTTAAACCTAGGTTTTTTGAATATATTTTGCTTTTTTTACGAATTTTTCTGTGACTATTTATAAAAATTCAAAATTTGGAAATCAAACAACTTTTAGACCGGTGACCCCATTTTGTAATTACGAATTTACTACGTTTCCTTGAGCAGGATTGAAAACATATTCAAATCGATTTGAAAAATAATGTTTTTAAGATTTCGTTACATAACTTGTCATCATCCAGGATGCACACATGATGCAGTAGTTGTGAACGATTCGAACTTATACAAATATTCTGATTCTATTTTATCAAACAGAGTTTAGAAGATTAATTGTACAGACATTCCGTCTCATATTTGGATGTCCTGCATTTCCACTTTTACTTATGTATGAGAAAAAGTACCCTTACTAAGTTCTCGTTTAACATAAACGATTTTCTAAAGTAAACTTGATTACATGTATAAAAATTCAAAAATAAATTGGAAAAAAATAGCAATAATAATTATTATATTACATGAAATTGTTATTATTAGACGCAAGTAAAAAGAAAATGTAATTATAAAAAAAACTTGACAGATTAAACATTCAACCAAAATATTTAATTTCTATTTTTTTGCGAATCTGATTTATCATCCATTTTTAGTCAATCTTTATTGGATTGATCTGATTGGTTATGTTCTTTCAAGTATAGGAAATCCTTGGTGAAAAATTAGATGTTGAGGCATTATCATTGTGCAAATATTTTGATTGTGAACTATAATAATTAATTAATAAAAATTCATTTTTTGCCGAAAATTTCTTCAATTGTGTTTATAAGTGTTACGTAAGTTCAGAAAATTGTTAAGTCCATTTGTCTGCACATCTTTCCTCCGCCTCTTGCTACTTTTTTAGAAATGTCATTATATCCTTACGATTTTTGAAAAACACTCTGTTAAGTTCTTCTTAGGAGTTATTCTTTTTATTTTTCTTCAATATGCAAGGTCTAGATTCAATTTCGTGGACCTTGTTAGTTGATGAGATTGAATTTTCCAGAGTCGAGAGCAACGATCTCGAAGGTTCTTCAAAGGACAACAGAGTGCCTGTAGCGGATGGAATTGAACGTGGCCTTTCATAAAATGGAGATTCTACTGATACAGAGTAGAAATAAATTCAAAAAAAGTATAATATTAGATTAATATTTACTTAAAAGGTATAAATTGCATTATACCTTTTAAGTAAAATACTTGGAAGTGTACTTAGATAAAGACCTTAGAACGACTGGACACATTGCAAAGGCGATGAAGAGGGCACAGACATTGATGAAAACATTGGCGAGGTTAATGTCGAGGATCGGGGCCTGAACAAGATGAAGACAGGGCTGCAGGTGGAATAGTTCTATCCACAATATTGTATGGTGCGCTTTATGTGAAGAAGATCGATGAAATCTAAGAAGTCTAAACTATTTAAAGTGGGCCAACGGCTATCAATAATGGAGGCGCGCGCATAGAGATTAAAAAAAAATTAAATAAACAAAAATCATAGAAATGATCTTAGTTAAGTTGTTTTATAGTTCCAACTTTTTTTATTTGCATTTAATAAGATATTTCATAAAGAAAGTGTTTTATTACTTTATTTTTTTATAATTAGGTATTTAATCAAGAAAACTGTATGTAACTAAATCAGAAAAACATTATAGTTCTAACTGATTTGAATACAATTTCAATTACACTCATGGAAATACTAGAGAGTATAAAGGCGGGTTCTTATTAGTCAATTTTATTGATCAATATTGTTGAATCTATGCCATTGAAATAAAATAGGTTAATATTAAACCTCGTCGTTGGTGGGTGAGACCATGGATCTTAAGACGGAGATATGAAGGTGCTTCAGTAAAATTGTTAGTGGAATTGGCTAGAGATGACTTGGATGCATATAAAAACCACTTAAGAATGAGTGAAGAAACATTTGAAGAACTTCTACAGAAAGTGTCACCATTTATACAAAAAAAATAATACTTTATTGAGGGACGCTCTTCCTGCAAGACTAAAATTACAAGTAGTTTTAAGATATTTAGCTACTGGAGACTCTTTTCTATCTATGAGTGCACTGTACAGAGTGCCATTGAATAATGTTATTGTTTTAAAAAAGACAATTACAATTTTGACATTTTTTGTATTGGTCATAAAAAATGTCTAATTTTTTTTAACGCGCAATCTTCTTCCTTGCAGTCATTTTTAAAAATGATACTTTCTAGACTAAATATTCAATGTTCAACCAAAAGTAGAAATGCCTTCCAATTTGATTGAAATGCAATATTATTGAACGATTTCGTTGAATGGATGTTCATATTAACCTATTTTATTTTAATGGCATAGATTCAACAATATTGATCAATAAAATTGACTAATAAGAATCCGTCTTTAAATTAACATTGAAATCTATGTTCAGTTACACAGATTCAGTGATATTGATCAATAAAATTGACTAATAAGAACCCGCCTTAATCCTAATACCGCTTTCAATAATCCATGAAAACGTAATAAATAGTTAAAAAATGCGAGTGACAGCCCAAAAATTGTCCGACCTCCAAATTTTTTTTCTTTAATTGTCTTTTTGAGATTGACTTTCTCTGGATGTTTTATTTATCCAGACTAATACGCTCTAGGTCTTTCTACACAAAAATTCATGTCTCCCAAGATTAATATTAGCGCACTAAATTATGTAAACCACCTATACTATTCACAATTTTTACTATTTATAATTTCTCTTTAAATTGTAGGTTTATTTAGAAGTGAAGCTATTACCAAACCTAATTTATGCTTCAAAATTATTATTGCGAGTACAAAAAGTGGAATCTTCAATTGAATCCTCAAACGATAGATTGACAAACAGCAAGGAATATAAATCACTTGAGTCGCTAGAAAATGAGGAATTGCAAGGATTGGAACACCTTTTTATGTTGGTCTGTCACTTGATTCATTTACAGGATGACTTTATAGTACAATTTTGTGATGCTGTGGTTATTTTGAACGTTTTCAGTCTTATTAATATGCTTTTGGGTTTTAGTAAGTCCAGAAATTTAAAGTTAAACATTTTTAATTTTTAACTGTAACTTTACCACCAGCTAAAAGGAAGCTGAGAATTTCAATAGACGTAATGTCAATATTGACACAAACGATTAGACGACTGCCTGAAAATGTGGAAATTGTTGAGAAAATTGTTTTGAACAATTCAGTGAGTCAATTACGTTTGGAAGAATTTTTAAAGAATTCGAATTCGACAATGAGGGAGAGAAGCTGTCATTTCGTTCTTTTATTGGGAAAATATTTCCAAAAAACAACTTTAGACAAAATTTGGACTATAGAAATAAGGGATACACTTGAAGCGTTAATGTTTGATTCAATAGAAAGTGTTAGAAATGTAATATTTATTTTTTTAACATACTTACTTGATTAATACTAAAATTATTCTTTTATTTTAGGCTGCTGAAGCGACAGTAGCTGAACTGAAACACAAAGAATTCTATGCAAAATTGCATGAGTAACCATTTAATTCTGTTTTGATATATTGAACCAAACTATGCATTTTTATAGTGTTATTTTAAATGTTCAACCATTTTTCACATAGTTAATTCTAATGATAATATACAGCAAACTATAACTACGGTTTTAAATAGGTTTTTACTGTTTGAAAGCAAAACATTGCTAATAGATGTTATTTTTATTTGCCGTGATTCATTTAAACACAAAAATATTTTTTGACTCAACATGATAAAATGTACTTGTTGAGAATATTACATTATAAGCACCATAGTAATATAAATAAATAAATAAATAAAAACAAGACATTTACCGTTACCCAGGACTGTTAAGGGGGGAGTCTCCTTTAGACGGTTGCAAAAATTGATTTGTTTTAATTTCATAAATCTATAGTACAATCACCCAAGAATATTCTCTGAAAATTTCATCAAAAAATTCCGAATAGTTTTGATGCTATGGCTGTTTTTTTAGGCCAATCGCTCGACTATCTATCTAAATATGCCGCAGATAAAAAAGAAATACCCTAATATGGTATGGTCATACCCTAAAATGCCCTAATATGGTCTTGTGAAGGGCAGATGTTCATGATGTTTTTATTTTTGCGCATATACATTGGTTGGCATTTTATTTGCCTGAACACAGGCAACAGTTTAACTTCTACTCTCGATGCCTACTTTCAAAAATGTCGACACATCCCAAAGGAGATCATTTCGATATATATCGTACATCGAGACCCCGTAAAAGATCCTTTCACGAGAATCGTTATACTAATCCAAGCACAAGTAAGCAAAGTGTGGATTCAAGTGCCAGCGCAAGAAAACTTAGTGGTGCGCAGCCAGTCAGAGACAAAAGAACTTCGACAAGCGCGTAGAAAACAGCTTCAAGCTACCAACGAGCTTTATGAGGAGGAAGAAGGCTTATTATATGGTGCCGGAATAGCTGAGTAACTAGTAAGTCACTTTTAATTAGATTCCCGTTTTCAAATTTCAAACGCGTTTTTCTCAAAACTACTTTTTTCCACATTGCGTGCAAGATAACACAAAAACTAGTTAACCAATCGTCTTGAAATTTTGTATACATTTACTTAATAATATTCCTGACTAGATGAACTAAAAATATTTCATAGTTCATGGTGTAAACAATGTTTTTATTGGCGTAAAAGTTGAAAAAAGTAGGTCAAAATCGATACTTTTCGCTTAAATGCTTCTAAAATATTGAATTTTCACTTTTTATTTGTAAAAGTTAGTTCATCTAGTAGCTAAATATCTCACTAATCCTAAAAAAAAAATGTTTGATTTCAGAAAAAAAATACGGAGTATAGACTGCACACAATTTCAAATGTCAGACGACAACCTCTCCCGGACTGCAACCAATAACTCAGCCATTTCTGATGTTAACAATTTGAAAAAATTACCACATGTATTTCAAAAAACGAGTAAAATATAACTTACATTAAAAAAATTTATTAATTTCTTTCCTGTGAAAAAAATTCCCAAATATCGCTTCATTTTTACCGTTTTAAAGTAGACTGCCCCCTTAACTAATAATTGGATGAAGTATATAGTATAGTTTTTCCCTTTATATAGACGGTCCATCATTGAAATAATGCAATAACAGGGAAATACTGTATTGAATACTCAAGACTTCACTATCATAATTGAAATACTTTTCAACCTCAAAACGGCTTGAAATATTTCAACAATCATCAAATTGAAAAATCAATCAGACCTAAAAATTCGTCTTATATTCAACGGTATTGAAATAAATAAAAATACTGATATTGTACAAGACTTACATTTACTTTACCCAATTATTTATTTACCCTGTATAAATCCATTTATCCAATGTTATCTTTACATATTTTTTTTCTATATCACATTAATAAATTCTATTGCACGCAATTTGTCTAATTTTCCAGTTGATGTTCTATATAAAACTGTGTAAGTCTTCCTACACAATTCATCATTCTTTGATGGTACTGTCTCATGTCTCTAAGTACCTGTTCTTCTTTATTGTGCTTGTCCAACGCCAAGGTATACAGTAATTGTTTCCTAGTAGGAACAAATCTTGCTAATACCTTAAAACAATTTTCTTATTTTAAAAATACATAGTATAATTTACTATAATATATTACATTGAATAGTTGCGTACCCAACCAGCCATGGTGTCGTTCCAGACTATCTGAATAAGCATTTTTAACAAACGGTGTTAAGTCTTGAGCTACTCTTTCACTCTCAGTGTCCATTATTATATATTGGAAAAATGAAGAGATAAAATGAAGCGCTCTGAAATTAATTTTTAACAATCAAATTTTAAATAAATATTTTATATGGGGCATTTTCCATGCCAAATCGACCACTTGTGAACCCGAACCCCCTTGATTTTTTCCAAATTTTTATATTTTGTAGTACTTCACCTTTCTGTGATTTTAAAAAAATATTTTTACTCTAGGGGAAAGGGTGGAACTTTTAGCCATTTATTACATGTTTTGTAATGTAATAACACTTTGGAACAAAAAAAATAATATTGTCACTGGGTTTATAGTATACAGTATGCACAACATGACCTTAGCACAAATTTAGAAAAGGACAGATACAAAATACGTCTGTCGCGTTCACTCCTACTTGACTGACAGTTGGAGTGAATGCGACAGACGTATTTTCTATTTGTCCTTTTCTAAATTTGTGCTAAGGTCACGTTGTGCATACTGTATAATGAATATATTCCACTTCCTACTGACAATGAGTTAAAGTTAATACAGTAGAGACTCAATAATCCGAAGCCACTTTAACACGGAAACTCTCATACATTTAATGATCCGGATTATCGAGTCTGTACTGTATACTATAAAATAATCCCATCACGCATGATTTCTTAGAGAAAAGTGTTTATTTATATACAGGGTGATTCAAATTAGGTTTACGTTATTTTTGAAGCAAAAAATGAATAAAATGCTTAAAAAACTGGGATGTGCAAATTTTCAGAACATTTGATCCGTAACAGTAGTCACAATTTGAAATAGTCGATTTTACAATGGGAGTAATTCGGGGGAGGCCCAGTTTAGGACGCATGTTTATAGGAAAAAAAAAGTCTTATTTGGGCCATAAAAATATACTCTTAAGATATTTGTTCTGAATTTTGGGATCACCCTGTATATATATAAACGCTTTTCTCAAAGTAACTATACGTGATAGGACTAATTTGTATATTTTATATATTTAATTAAGTAAGCAGTGGAGTATCATTATTACATACTGTAAACCCAGTGAAAATACTTTCTTTTTTTTGTTGCACAGTGTAATCTACAAATGATCATGTTATATTTGTAAAATGGTTTTGACCGGTTTTTGTAAACAATGTTGTCAACATAAATAAAATAAAATCACGAATTGTACAATGGCCGAAAGCTCCACTCTTTCCTATTGGAAAAAAATTATGAATTCTTGAAAAAGTTTTTTTTAAATAGCCATAATTCTTCAAAAAATTTAGCAAATTAGACAATTTTTTTTAATTGTTTTTAAAGGAACTTTAAAAAATTACAAACATTTTCTATAAAATTTTTCAGTTTTTCTGAAAAAAAACCATAAGGTTTTCAAAGTTCGCCATTTTTTATTTTGTTTTTCAGAAAAACTTTGATCTATTTTACGTTTAATATCACAAATCACAAAGTGGAGAAAATTCTCTTTCTATTTTTAATCTGGAAAATTTTACATATGCATCCATATACTTTATGATGATCTGCAGCGAATGCACCATATGGTAACTGAACATTATTTGCGTAAAAATCAGACTATTTAACTGAATTTGCCTTACAATTAGTCAAAAGTTGATAATAGCTTAAATATACATAGATTGTTAAAATGAAAAAAAATTATATTTTCTTTAATGCTTAACAGTTTTGAAATACTTTTAAAATGAGGTGTCATTCGACCCCCCATTCCATTTAAGATTTCAGGGGCCAGTCACTCTCTGCTCAAGGGGTTGAGGATAGGGGATTAGAAATAAGCTCAAAAAGTTTCCCCCTCGACATCTCAATTGACGTGTTTTTGGATTTATCCATTGCTGGCATAATTTTCAAAATATTGACATTTATACTTTTAAAAAACCCACCCTGTATGTATAAAGGTACCTTTCACGAGTCTCAAATAAAATTTCATGTGTTTTTGTTATTGCTTATCTCTTAATTCTCACTTTATATATTTTTTATTTGTTAAAAAAATGTCTTAACCTGATTTTAAATAGTTTTTTAACTTCCTGCAAAAAATTAATTTTATCATTTACGATGTTTTTTTAGAAAGGAATCGATGAAAATTTCGTAAAAATCAAAACGATTCGGGTCCAAAACTGGTCGATAAGTCATAGAAGTCCCCTGTGTTTATATCAGTTCTAACATTTAAATGTTCGAATGAATTTAGAGATATAGCAAAACCTACCAATCTAGTAAAGTTCCCAATGGCACATATTGTAAAAAATCAAGATACATGGGATCTATAGAAACATTAAGAAACATGTGCCGATGATTCTCGTAAAATTGGACTTAAAAATAAAGATCTCTTATTTGGACTGGTAAATATAACCACCGTCGAGGAACTGTAAGAGAAATAATAGCAACCTTTAATGAAGAAAACCCTGAACATTTATTCCAAAAAACATGCGGTCAATCGTTCGCATTTCCAAAGGGGCTGGATTTGCTTTTGGAAAATGAAAACAAAAGATTGTCGTAACTTAAAGAAAAAATTTTTTGTGAAGTTATAAAGATTGAAAATGATAATTTTTAGTGAAGAACCAATATTCATATTAGTACACATAGCTTAGGAGTAATAAAAGATAGAAAACAAATCACTTCCTAGCCCTTCTTTCTTTTAATTTTTCCTTAATGTAACGTTGCACAAGAAGCCTGTCAAATTTGTAAGTAACTGTCTAATTTAGTTTCTGTACGACGTCAATTAAAAGTAAACAATTTTTGTAATTTTATAACGTAAAAACCAATATCGAGCAGTGATAAAATATTTATTTTTGAAAAAGAAAACAAGTGATAATATAATTGTGGAACTCATTGTCAGCGCAGTTTATAGAATCTGTATCCTCATTATCGATCTTAAAACATTCGACAGCTGCATTTAGACACTGCCGAACTAAGAAAATATTAGTTATTAAGAAATCTACACTATAAAGGAATGAACATTGTAAATGCGGAATACTGCTGAGGCAAAGAATAACTTATTTAAACAGACGTAGAAAATTTAAAAATTCATTTGGTTATGAGATGGCTTTCTGAATGGTGGATGGCCCAATTACTAACAATTGACTACCAATATACGCGCGTGTAAATTCAAAATGTTTGACGATTTTTAAAACGCAATTCGAATGATTTTTGAATTAAATTCACAACTATTGACGAAAAGTGGACCTATCACAGAAGACTAGAAATCAAAAGCCAATCCAAACAGTAATGATTGTTGACATAAATACCTGTATTGAAAGGCTAGAGAGAGGCTTTTCAGATTGAATATAAAAGATAAAAGCAGACGAAATATGTTAAATTAAACAGAGATGATGTTGAAATATAAAATATACTCACTTTCATATGAAATGCACCACCCAGTAAGAATAATAATTAAGTCTTGCAATTTTGGCAAAAACTGCAAGGTGATGTCACCCATTATTAGTTTTTTATTATTAAATTTGGTTTTTTTTAATTAAAACTATGATCATTTAATACTCTATTATCAGGAATTATTTTGCCAAAATTGCAAGACTTAATTATTATTCTTACTGGGTGGTGCATTTCATATGAAAGTGAGTGTATAATTTATACATAGAAATATCTTTTCTCAAGATCAGATATTTAAGAAACCCTAGTGGTAATTAACGATGGTAGCATATACATACAGCGTGTCTACGTAAGTTGGAATTATAAGGAATACCTTTTTTTATTATTAATTTTAGGACAAAAAGAACATGCAGAACTTTATATAAAGAATAACTTTTTGTCCAAAAATTAATAGTAAAAAAGTTTCTCATATAATTCCAACTTACGTAGACACGCTGTATATATGTATATAAAACGTAAAACTCTATTTCAAGTAGTTTCAGAGATGTCCATCATCTCTAAAGTATAAACTTTTTTCATTATCTTATTTAGAATTATCTACTTAGTAGGCCAAAATTGTTTCTGGACGCTTTGTACGATAAATCATAATATTGAAAACGTACTCTTTTGTCGCATTAATTTTCCTACTAGAGTAATGCAGAGAGGTATTTTCCGACTTTTGGAATAAGAATATTTGGCTTTCAAATTCGCTTGAATTCAACCCGATAGACAATGCGGAGTAATCAATCATGGAAGAAAAAATATCCAGAATAAGATACACAAAGGCAGTCGTGCTGAAAGTAGCGCTTACTTATACGACGCAAGTACGTGATCGTAATAAAAAAACTTTTCAAAACGAACTCGTAAATGTAACGAGGCCAAAGTAGATAATTTTGGGCACTTATTAGATCGTACTAAGAAACTACGACAAATGCTTCTACTTCAAGATTTTGAGAAAAATATGTCTATGTGTATGCAATCCATCGACATTTAACATTTCTATCCAATTTTGAAGTGGAAGTGGAATTTACTTCGTCTTATTTATACAATCTATTCTAAATGTTTTTATTTCAATTGACTATTTAATTATTATTTTTTCTAGAATTTCTATCATTTTAAGGGGTTACACCACCTTAAAATTTTCGAAAAATCGATTTTTTTTTTTTTAGCTAGTTTAATTCTTTATACTTTTAAGATTATTTTAAGACTTTAATCATTTCAAAATTCAAATTGGTTCCGGAGTTATAGCAATTTTAAGTGAACGCTGCACAATACGCCCGCACCACAGGTAGCGAGAGGGTAGGTACAAACGGACTGAACTTTATAAAGGGATTGACCTTGACAGTGAT
>JABRWK010000512.1:0-10871 GCA_013372445.1 Hypothenemus hampei | reverse complement strand
ATTTGGTATGATGAAAATTCAAGTCAAAACTCAGTTTACGTGTGGGAGCAATTTTTGAAAAGTTCATTTTTAGAGTGCTCTTTGGGGCCTTAAAAAAGACCCTGTTGTTCTAACTTTTTTTGTGGTGGAAATTTTTTAATTTGGTTTTTATAACCTTGTAGAGCGATTTTTTCTACATATATCCTGAAAATTTTATCAAAATCGAACCACAAATAAGGATTACAGCCTTTTACAAACGCCAAAAAGTGACATTTTTTGTCATATTTTTTTTGTTGGTCATTTTTGGCGTTTGTAAAAGGCTGTAACCCTTATTTATGGTTCGATTTTGATAAAATTTTCAGGATATATGTAGAAAAAATCGCTCTACAAGATTATAAAAACCAAATTAAAAAATTTCCACCACAAAAAAAGTTAGAACAACAGGGTCTTTTTTAAGGCCCCAAAGAGCACTCTAAAAATGAACTTTTCAAAAATTGCTCCCACACGTAAACTGAGTTTTGACTTGAATTTTCATCATACCAAATTTGAACAAAATCAGTCGAAAATTACGGATAACAGAATTTTTTTTCGGCTGTCCCAATATTTAGTTGTTTGGGCTCGTATAGGCAAGTGATCCAGAAATCTTATTTAACTTTCCTTCACTGTTTTTGTTCTAAGGAAAGCAACTTTGAAAACCACCTGACATATTTTTCCAAACATTAATTCTTCACCATCTACGTTTACTTCTACTTGCAGGTTCGACACATCCCATATAGAAATTTGACTATTAAGAGGAAAAATGCCATCAACTGGAGGGGGTTATCCGCAATATAGATATATAAATAAACACTTTCCTTTCTTTGGAAGTTTTATGTAGGACTATTTTGAGATTTCGGGCTTGATTTATTGAAATTGTTAAAATTTAAATATCAAAATATTATAGATAAGATTTATCTAACTTACTGTTCCTTGAAACATTTTTTCCAATGCACACAGCTCGTATAAAATGCAACCTAAAGCCCAAATATCCGTTTTATTATTGTACGGTTTACCATCGCAAATTTCTGGTGCTGCATAGTTACACGTTCCAATAATCGTATTGGCAAAATAATTACTAAAAGCATTTCTTTATTACTATTATACTATTGAATTTTTATTTTTTCTAGCTTACTTGGACATTAGTTTAGAAATACCAAAATCACCAATTTTCAGTACATTTTTGTCCTTGCCAGTTATGAATATATTTTCACATTTTAAATCCCTATGGACGATTCCCTTCTCGTGGACATGATCCAATCCCATGAGAATCTGGCAAAAGTAATCCATTGCAGTCTAAAAATAAAATAAATTGAATAAAAACCTCAGTGTACTATGCCTTGTGCGGACCTGAGGTTCCAAATACTGGTTAGATTCCTTTCGTTGGGCCAAATATTGTTGTAAAGTTCCACCACTGGCATATTCCATGATAATGAAGAATGTTCTATGTTCTACATAGTTATGGTAATATTCGATTATGTTCGGATGGTTTAAGGATCGCAAAATTGAAACTTCATTTTCGGCTTTTTTGAAATCATCACCCATAAGTTGTGTGGGTATTTGTTTAGCCACTAATTTTTGCTTATTATGCTTTTTTTCACACAAATAGACAGTTCTAAAAAAGTTACAAGAACGACAGTATTTCGAATGAACGAACAGTCATCGAATGAACTTTTATTCCTTTGCCTCTTTAAGCTCAATTTAGATTAAACCACTGAGGCATTAGGAATTGGGTGCTGCATACTAACTACATTAAATGGTATGAGCTTGCGGCATTTGAGCCTTTCATACGGACACTGAGAAAAAATACCATAGATGTAAATTTTAAAAAAGAAAAAGTCAAAGAAATAGTAACTTTAAATTGTTAAACTCTAATATATTATTAAAAAAGTAGAAAACAGTCATGTTATTAATGATTTCTATAAAGGTACTTGAACAATTTTTAATAAATGATGAGTTAATAGAAAAATGCGAGAAGCACATTTTTCAGAAACTTCATTCATCAAAAGTGTAAAAAAAAACTTTAATCCTATTGTTTTTTCTTTTTATAAATGTACAAAGATAAAACTTACCCATAACTTCCCTGTCCTAATAATTCAATAACATTATAGAAATCCATTACAATTTATATTTTTTTATTAAATTAATTTTTTTTTTCTGATATGAACACTGTAAATGTTTTGTGACTACTATTTCCATCTACTCTTCTCCGTTAAAGTAAAATAATTGCGATAATTCCTACAAAAATGTTGTTTACGATTCTCAAAAAGGCTAATAAATAACAATTTTGTGTTTTGTTATAATCATTCGTCTTATACTTACATTTCTAAATTAGAAATATTTAAAAACGAATTTGAATAATTAATATCACAATAATAAATTACGGATCTAAATAAATTTTAATGCAAATAGAACTATAACTAGCAGACAGTCAAAAGTCTCTATAACATATCAATAATGAACATTAAATTAATGGAATACGAAGAATGCAATCGAAAATGTTTTTGGAACTTTTTTAGCATTGATAATTTCACTTAATCCTTTTGCCATGCTAAAAGTGAAATTTTCTTGCGACTTTTACTCTGCATGCCCTCTCATACTTAAATTCCTTTGTTTTTCATGCTTAAGTAATTCCGTTCTTTATTGGTAAAGTTTTATTATAGGATACTCCGTTTTAATTAATCTTACAAATGTTAAATGGAATTAACACGTTAACTGCCACGTGAATCATGCGTGATTCACACATAACATTATCCGGGGGGCCACACGAATCATCTGTGATTCATTTGCTGTCTTTTATATTTTTATTGTTGCTTCGCCGGCGATTCATGCGCTCTGTATAATTACATGCTGATGTGCGAAACATGGCCCCCCAAACAAAATGAGCTTGTTAGCCTATGAAAAATATTTGTATCATACTGAATATACAGTACGAAACTTTGACCGTGTGGCCCCTTAGACAAAAATTTTTTTATTATTGTGGCAGTTAACGTGTTAATATCAAAATATTGCAAATGCACGTACATATCTATTACACAGGCCTGCAAAATAAAAAATTTTTCCCCTTTTAAATGAAAATATGTGTTTCTTATAGAATTTGCAATGCTGAACTCAAATCCGGTCTCAGAATTGCTCTATCACGTCAGAACTTTTAGATATTTACGTCTAAATATCAAAGAAATGTAGTTCTTGGCCTCTTTGAAGAACTTGTATCTCAGTGACAATATTTTTTTAATTAACTTTGAAGAGTGCTCTGTATAGTGCAAATCTTCACCTTCAAAATGCATTACCGCTTTTTATTATACAACTTTTTTTCATTGAGATATTCAAATTTGAAGTTGAGCGAAAAAAGCTTGTGCCGAGTTCCTTTACATAAGCGTACTGTGCACCTGTCATATTAACACTTGTCAAATACACTATTTGTTAAATTAAAAATTAAAATACACTCTTTATTAAGTTAAATTATAAAATTAAAGTTGAAGGAAAAAAAATTACTCAAGAACATTTATGATATCTTTTTCTATTTTCTTCAAAACTCCTCTTTAATCTTTTCTTATATTCGCAATTTAGTTCATCTAATTTTTAATTTCTAATTTCATCAAAATTTTTATAACTTTTACTTCTGTTATGATATGTACACGTTTTTTAATGTGATGAATCAAAACTATTATCCAAATGAATGGTTTTTATTCATTGATACCTTTAAACATAGCGTAGAAGCTGTATTACTTCACAATGTTAATACAAAATCATCTTTAGTAGCTGGCCCCGCTGTGAACAGTAAAAAAACTATGAAACAATGTAATATACTCTAATAAAATTGATAAAATATGAACAGCACATCTGGGAAACATGTTACGATTTAAAAATAATTACATTATTATTGGGGTTACAGGGTGGATATACCAAATATTTTTTTGTGCGTATGAGATGAGTTAAAGAACATCGTTTTTAAAAGAAAATATGGATTATCCGAAATGAATCCAGAGAAAATGAATGTCAAAAATACATCTTTAATGAATCTTCAGATCATAATTCTACCACCACTACATATTAAATTGGGCCTAATAAAAAACTTTATCAAAGCCCTGGATATAAACAGTGCCACTTTTTAATATTTGCACATTTTTTCAAGTATTTCAGATGCAAAACTAATAGAGGGAATTTTTATAAATCTGCAGATACATTAATTAATACAAAATAATGATTTTGAAAATTCTTTAACTATAAAAGAAAAAAAACGCTGGGAAAATCTTTAAAATGGTCGTCCAAGGATTTTTAGGGAATCGTAAAGATGAGTATTATAAAGAAATTATTGCTAATTTATTAAAAAATTATCATGCAATGGGTGTGAATATGTCTCATAAGATACATTTCCTTGATTCACACTTGGGCTTGTTTCCCGAACACTTAGGTGCTGTGAGTAACGAACAAGGGGAGTATGTTCACTAAGATCTTCAAATTTTTGAAGATAGACACATAGGTTTTTGGGGTGAAGGTATGTTAGGAGATTAGGGGATTGTTGGTCTGTTTTAAGAGAGATTGATAAGAGGAGTAAAAATTTTTTTTTATGTTTTTTAAGGTATTAATATGCTTGTTTTTTATTTAATAAATATTGTTTTAATAAGACGTAAAAGAAATTTTTCACTATTTTTAACGTATTCAGCACCCTTCAATCTATAAGGAATGACATATTATGAGAAATCTAAACTATTCCACATAAGTGTGCGACAATAATTATTGTCGCACATAGTTCACCAATTCCTATACTTATGATGATATTAATTCGCTATGGTTTGAATTATTATCTTATTGGAATATGAATCTATATTTAAATCCTTATTTCCGCATACTTTATCTATGCTTTGTCTTAAAATATTGAGGTAAACACTGATCTATCGTATTTTTTATAAAGTTTAGGTTTTTGCCCGTTCAATGAACATGCATCCTTAAATCAGCTTGCCTCACAGCAGAATATTTTTTTATAGGTTAATCTACCTGATGCGTACTCTTTTTTGCTAAACTAGTCTTCCCATTAGATCCAAATATTTTGAATCTAATTTCATCACTAAAAATTATACAGGGTGTCTTGACTTTTAATCGGGAAACTTCGGAATTTGATTACTGATTTTACATTAAGGTGAAAAGTTCTAACAATGTACGGTCCTAAAATGCTTCATTATAGAGATACACAATGTTTAAAAGAAAGATGTTTCCATTTTTTTTTGTAAATACACTGCTCGTCAAAATTAACGCATCACAAGAAAATTCCTAAATTCAAAATTTATTTTCTCCTACACCAATGGTCCGATTTAAAAAATTTTAATTTTATTTTTTCAAGCTTATATATAAAAAAAAAGAATTAAATNCGCGCCAAGGTGGTGTGACCCCTTAATGTCAAGAATTTTTTATTTTTACAGTATATTGGTTAGGTTAGGTTAGGTTAGATTATGTATTGGTCCAACCGTTTAAGAAAATATTGATACTTTTTAGCCACCTGTTATCTTACTACTCATTAAAGCAAAATTGAAATGTTCAAGTAGATTCTTAGAAATTCAGTTCAGAATCTTAGAAATTTTAAATTAAATCAGTCACTGTTCATATGAGTATTTCTTCGTTAGAGGTCGTATGTATTCTATAAATATTTACTTATTGATTAATTACGTTAGATATCAATAAATTTAAACCTAATTTCCGCTTTTATAATTTTAAATATCGCCGGTTTACTAGAACTGCATACAATATGTTTTGAAAAGCAAACTTTGGTACTCATATTCAAACACAATTTACCTTCTTAGCCATAATAAAGCATCAGTAGCAATTATGTCACCTTCCATTTTTTCTCTTAAAATCATATCTTCTATATTATGATTGAGATCAATGTTTTCGTTATATTTTCTAAATAATTTCTAAAACGCAACAATCAGTACCATTAGATTATTCCATTATTCATACTGACTTTTATGTTTCCATTCATATCAGTTACCACCGGAGAAAAAACCTTTCCAAATTTCTCTACAATAAAAAAATTAAGTTTAAACACTATCATCGAGGCTTTATTTAGTAAAAGAAAAAAAAGAATTTTTACCAACTAAACTGACAATTCCAGATGAAGCTTCCAAAAACTCCAAAGTTTTAATTTTCTCTCCAGGTTCAGGAAAATAAATACTTAATATTGTGAAAGCAGTTTTTGACTCTTCATTAGGAACAGCACCATTTTGTACAGACATTATTAAATAATACTCAATTATACCGTACTCGCATTGACACTCATAGTAATCAATGGTATTTTAACTGCAACAATTTCAATGATTATGAATTTAAATATTCTAAACGTCAAAACAAATGCAACGTTGCCGTGTCAACGAAAGGTAACTAAGTGAGAGGAATTGTACTAAGTTGATTGAAAATTTGTACTGGACTATCTGCTAATATTGACTATATCATATGTAACTTATGAAATAACCATGAAAAGTGAAAAACAAATATTTCATGTAATTGGGAATAATTGAAGACCTTAGAGCAACAACGGTACATGCCACAAAACTGACTTTTTAAGTAAATCGACTTTAAAGTTTTTAAAATGGCTAACTTTGTTATAAAAGAAAAAGGTTATGCAGAGTTTATGGCGTTATATGTATTACAATTCTAATGATTTTCAATTTAAACCTAGATACGTGCCTACTGATGTGAAAAATGCATATAACTCATTTTTAACAAGATTGTGGCTTGTACCGTTGTTGCTCTAAGGTCTTCAATTATTAATTATGTATTGAACAAATGAAATGTAAGAGATCTCTTTCACGAACCGGCTTATTGTACAATACATTTTAGTACATTTAATGATGTTGAATATGGTTTATAGCCGTATTCAATAGTATACAGCAGTTTACGTCCAATTTTAAATATTTTTTCATAATTTGCTGCAAATTGGACTTTATAATCCGAATTGATACATGTGAAAGAGAATCTTAAATAAATTATGGCCAGTTTTCTTCTTTTTTAAAGTTTTATGTTCTCTGACCGACTCAACAAATTAGTTTTTAGGAAGAAATATTTTAAGTTACCACATAACCTAAAATTGGCGTCTTTTTTCTAAGCGGCAAAGCTTGGTATTCGACATACATCAAAAGGCATATAATACCATTTAAGTTAAAACTTTTTGTATTGTTCGTGAATAATATTGAACCAAAATGGTCAAATTAACTGCAGAACTAATTCAAAATTCTATGCAGTATATGAACCCTGTAAAAGACAGGGAATTAGACCTAAGAGGTAAAATTTTATATTATTAATAGCAGTAACCTGACTATTACTTATCTTATAGGATACAGAATACCTGAAATCGAAAATTTGGGAGCAACTGGAGATCAGTTTGATACAATTGATTTTTCCGATAACGACATTAGAAAGCTAGATGGTTTTCCTTTACTAAAAAGGTTGAAATGCTTGTTATTAAATAATAACAGAATAGTGTAAGTTTCCATAAACAAGCATTAAGTTAATATAAGGAATATTATAATTCTGTTACATTTTCATACAGACGTATTGGAGACAATTTAGAGGAAAATATTCCAAACCTAGAGTCTCTAATACTAACAGGAAATCAGATTGAAGATTTAGGTGACATTCAGCCACTGAGCTCATTGGATAAGCTATCGTCACTCAGTCTTTTACATAATCCGATAACAGCTAAACAACATTACCGCTTGTACCTAATTTACAAGTTGCCACAATTAAGACTATTGGATTTTAAAAAAATCAAAGAAAAAGAAAGGGACGAAGCAAGAATATTGTTTAAAAGCAAGAAAGGAAAAGACATTCAGAAAGATATTATTAAACGATCGAAAATGTTTGTTCCTGGAGGCAATATACATAATATTGCTAAGAGTAGAGGTGAATAACTTATTTTTTAGTTTAAAATTTTTTTCTCAATATTTTGTATAGGTTTAACTGATGATGAGATCAGAAAAATTCGAGACGCCATTAACAACGCTAATTCCCTTGAAGAAGTTGAAAGATTACAGAAAATTTTGCAGTCGGGTCATATTCCCGGCAATGAGCCGATAGGTAAATTTTTCTATAAATATCCTCATTACAATTTTTTTAAATACTCATTTTTATAGACATTCAGAATGGAACTATGGAAACTGAATAGATTTGTAACCTAAGGTAAAGTATCTTTAGGAATTTTCAGTTTAATTTTATAATAATGATTTAAAATTATGAAAGCATTTCTCAGAATATTCTGAATTATTTGGAAATAATTACTAAAATTCTGGTAAGAATAGTTTATACATACATTGATAACTTTTTTGTTGTATTAAAAATCTTTAAAGAGGTTAAGAAGCGATCATTAAGTTCAAACATTTTGTAATAAAGTCTTTAATAAATTTAAAGTATTTTCCTTTACATATAATTAGCAGAACAATAAAATAAGCAAAACAAAATTTATCTGAAAAATTTCATTACAAAATACATCCTAAACTAACTGACAAACTATACAGTGAAGGGAAGACATCTCCTAATGCCATAATTGATTTTGTATCAGGCCTTTGGGCGGGATCCGTTTTTAGCAGAAGGTTCAGAAGTTCCTGCATCTGTTTTCCATATTTACGAGTATTAATTGATTTAATTTTGCCCTTTGCGATTGACAACACCACGTTCGTTACCTAAAGCAATAATTTGAATTAGTTTATGAATGTTATAGGCCTCATATTTAACAACAATTTAGATCAGTGTAATAGACGAAAATCTAAAATAATATTTAAAATACGCTTTATTAAAAAAAACCTGTATATTATATTTTGTGCGCTTATTACAACTACCATCTTCAGGGTACTTAGCCCAAGTCAGAAAAATGAATGAAAACTGAAACAGCTATTACATTGCAATAACGTCCTTTTTACTTATTACGATATAATGTCAATTATCTACAGGTAATTTCAAATTTCTTCAAAACAGGGACATAACATAACTGTTTGCAAGAGCTGACTCTTAATGTTTCTATCTTCCTTTTCGATCTCGGGTACTAGAAGTTTATTTTTAGAATTGAAATACTATTTTATAACAATTGATTAGCATTTTGATAAGCGGCATCACCCTGTTAGAAGAAACATTCAATTTCATTCAAACGTATTTCTTCAGTTTATGCTTTCAAATTATTTTTAAAAATACTAATATATTTTTATGAGTTGCTAATTGTAAATACTCGAAAGCTTTATTTCGACTAGCAAGTAATTTGTGACATTTTCAGAGAGAGTTACTCTTTTTTCCTTCGTTAACACGTCTAAAAGTTTAACCGCCAATCTTAATTTATTATATTAAGGCCTTTCAGTAAGTAATTGAACTTGAGCGAAAAGAGGTTTTTTCATACATAGATCAGAAAAGTAACTGGTTGAAAATATCGAAAATTACTTGGTAGTTAATACGATCTTTAATAATTTGTAGAATTACCAAGTCGCATATTTAAAAAAATGTCTCACCTGCAATGGTATAAATTTGCATACTTCATTTTTGAATGATTGGACAAAGTTCACTGAGCCGAGGCTCATCCCAAGATAATAGAAAACCAAATGAAATTTAAATTTCAAAACGCCGCATCTCGATAACGAAACCGTTACAGATTTACATTAATTTGAAAATTTTGTCTTAAAATCATTTAAGAATTCACTCTACAGTTACTACATGTACTTTATTAATATCCTATAGAATAACGTTTAGTCCAGTTATTTCAAGAAAACGAATTTATAAAGAAAAGAAATTTGACAACTGAATCGTATCGAAAAAACGTTCTTCTATTAGATATTGGGTTTATTGAACGAAGAGTTATTTGAAAGAACATCCATTAGCAACATCCGTTAGCGGCCTTTGTCTCTTCTGATCTTTTTTCTGTGAGGCTCATCGTGATAGTTTCGGTGAAAGATAATTTGTTAACGACTTAACGGATTTTCATCTGTTAAGGAATATGGAATTTAAAATTAACTGTGTAAATATTATTTAGTCCTTATAAGAAATTGGTGATATACGGACAACCGCCCACGAGGTATGTTCAAGTTTACATCGGAATTTATAATTTTTTAAACAAAATATAATTTCTTTGAATAAGGTTTTCAACTGTTTCTCCGGCTCGTTGTTCACAAAATTCTATACAGCTTCATTATCTACAAATATTAAACGTCCCAAAGTTTCTTTCAGAGATCTAATCAAAACAGATCCAATCATATAGGGGTAAATTGCAATTATAAGGAGGATAAGGGAGCGTTTTTCATTGCACCACGTCAGGAGGATCATACTTCTGATGAGGCATTTACATCTGTTTGTGTGAAAAGTAGGTTAACGATTTAAAAAAATAATTGACACGCAGTAGTAGCATTAATGTTTAGACATTTTTTCAATAAGGCAGTACAAATGTTATCTTGGAAATTACAAAACAGTCACCGTAATATTTCTAGCCGAAGCTTTTTGACTTCGGTTTAAGCTTCATCGCTTTTATTCTAGTACAAAAAGATCAAACTAAGTTTTATAAGGAATACGAGCCCAAACGACTAAATATTGGGACAGCCGAAAAAAAATTCTGTTATCCGTAATTTTCGACAGATTTTGTTCAAATTTGGTATGATGAAAATTCAAGTCAAAACTCAGTTTACGTGTTCGAGCAATTTTTGAAAAGTTCATTTTTAGAGTGCTCTTTGGGGCCTTAAAAAAGACCCTGTTTTTCTAACTTTTTTGTGGTGGAAATTTTTAATTTGGTTTTTATAACCTTGTAGAGCGATTTTTTCTACATATATCCTGAAAATTTTATCAAAATCGAACCACAAATAAGGATTACAGCCTTTTACAAACGCCAAAAAGTG
>JABRWK010000511.1:0-27969 GCA_013372445.1 Hypothenemus hampei | reverse complement strand
CACTCTGTATCTCGGAAACGAAGCATTTCCGGACCTATGTTTATAGGAACTTTTCGTCTTATTCTGAGCCGTACTCTATGTGGTAGAGCGTTGTATCATGAATTTCCGAACACCCTGTATATATATTTATTTATATACCCTCTATAAATAAATTACGGGATGCTGCATTTTTTCATTAACCGGAAAGTATACTGAATAGTTTGACATAAAAAATATTAAATTATCAAAAATTAATGTGTTTTATTCAAATATTAAATTGTGCGTTCTTAATGGGACACTCTTTATTTCATCCTATATTTTTTTATTTTTTTCTCTAGATATTAAGCAAATTAAATGCGTATTAGGTTTTACTATTCCTAAACTTAAATGGGCTTTCATACTGAAGGTGCACTCTACTTGCTACGTGCTGTCTAGAAACAGGAGAAAGGTCGTCAATGTACAAGGTAATCACTTATAATGGACTAACCTCTATAACTTCTTTATTTGATTTATTATAAAAAAATAAAAATAATAATAAAATAAAAAAAAATAAGAAAAGTATGTGATAAAACCTATTTTTCATTCTATTATACAAGATGTTTATAAATTAAATAATATACAGGGAAGAACAAAAAATTTATATATTTTTTTAAATTGGAATACTCTGTATATAATGCATATTTCGATTTTACTTAAGGTTCTAAACAACTTTTGTTATATACCCCATAAAATTCGTTTATCACTGTAATATACATACAGTGCGTTCCAAAAGTAACGTAAAAAATTCATATTTCATCGATTGTTTGGTTTTGACAAAAACAGAAAAACACGTCAATTAGTATATGTATACAAATTATCTTTTTTTTGTTACTTGAAACTTTCTTAGCCAATATTTGACAGACCGTTGACCTCATTGATGTTTTTTTTAAATGGAACCATGGGTTAAATGGCATCTCAAATTGAAGGTCTTCCAAAATTGCATTTAGAGGTGTAATTAGATTTAAAAATTTATCGATTCGTTTTTGAGAAAAAGAGCTTCAAAAAGTAAAAAATCGAAAAACTAAATATTTTTTTTACAAAAACTATTAGGTTTTCGATGTATGTTATAAGGAACTTTTCTTTTGGAAATGACGATTGTTGGTTGTTGGTTAAATTTAAGAAAGTCATTTTCCTAACACCCTGTATGTATGAACAGGATGTTAATTAAATTTTATGAAAATTTAACCAACCATTAAGGACGTCACTTCCAAGAGAAAAGTTCTTTATAAACAGCCCCGCTCAAAACATGAAAAAAAAGTTCATATAAACATAGGTCCGCAAACGCTTAATTTCCAAGATACAGGGCATTGAAGATTAATATTTGTTTTCCGTACAATGTATCGGTTCGGAGCAAAAAAAAATCAATAATATTATTGATTTTGAGACTTATAAATACGTTAATATTTTAATGTAACAGGTAACATTTTTAGTCAATATATGGGTTGGCATTATTGGGGAGCAGTTGATTGGACCATATGTTTTTCCAAATCGACTGAATGATGACTCCTATTACCAATTTCTTAGAAATATGTTACTTGAATTTCTTGAAAATGTGTCACTGGAAACAAGACTCTATTCCTGCTTTATGCATGATAGAGCGCCTCCTCCGTTTGCCTTACACGTTCGAGAGCATCTAAACAATATATTTCCAAATCGCTGAATTGGTCGAGGAGGTCCGCAGCCTTGGTCACCGCAAACATCGGACTTAAATCCTTTGGATTTCTATTTTTGAGAACACCTGAAGCAACTAGCATACACTACTCCAATTGCTACCGAAAATAAGCTTCGGAATCGAATATTACAAGCTTGCCATAATATTCGTGATAATCTCACTATGCTTGGACGAGTGCAGGAATCTCTTAGGCGACGAGCTGAAGAATGGTCAATGGAGCTCATTTTCAACAATTTCTTTAGTAAAATACACTTATTTTATTATATCATATTCAATTCTTCTCATAGTGTTGCATTTATTTTTTAAAACAAATCAATCTTCAACGCCCTGTATCTTGGAAAGTAAGCGCTTGAGGACCTATGTTTATATGAACTTTTTTTCACGTTTTGAGCTGACCAATCATCACCTGAAATATTTTAGAAAACTTAGGAAACACCTTGTATACAGGGTATTCCAATTTAAAAGAATATAAATTCTTGTTCCTTCCTGTATGTTATTGCATTTGAAAACTTCTTGTATAATGGAACGAAAAATAGGATTTATTACATACATGATTCTAGTTTTATTTTTTTTATAATACGTCAAATAAAGAAGTTAAAAGGGGGGATCCATTATACGTGATCACCCTTTACATCCATATCAAGCAATTTGTACGGTTACGCGACTTTAATATGAACGCATCGATTTGTTTATACACATAAGTTTTCAAGGAAGCAGCACACTTCTTAGTTTCAGGCAACGCATATACGTAGTATGCAACTTCAGTGTAAAACTACCTACCAACGATTTACAATAAAATATTTTTCACAAATTCTTCAAACTCAAGGAACACAATCTTTTAAATGAGAAATTCTCCGCTATTTTCAAATTTTTAAAATTTTTAAAAACATTGAAATTTTCTTAACATGTTTATTAGAGATGATAATTTAAAAATGAATTTAACAGTTTTCATAAATATTGTACCGGGCATCCAAAAATGAATCTGCAATTAAAGAAACTTCGAAAAGAAAAGTATATATTTTGTTTTAAATTGAATATCTGTATATTTTTATGTATCTTAATTTCAATTTAATTCTTTTCGATCTCTATTAGGGTCTATTCTTCCTTTGATCCCCATTTATTTTTAATATTTTTAGGTACTGATTTGCACTTCCTGCTTAGTAATTTGTTGAACGGAAACAAGAATAATGGTAAAATGTAGTAATTATATGTATGTATGTATAATATCTAATTAGTTTATACATACAGGGTACTTCCTAAGTCCATGTCATAATTTCAGGAAGTGATTCTTTGGGTCATTCTAAGACAAAAAATTCTTATTCACATAAGTCCGCAAATGCACCATTTTCGAGATACAGGGCGTTAAATTTGAAAAAATTAGTCGCATATTCTTTTATATCTTTCGCTTGCTTCCAACTACTTTCACGAAATTTAGTATCCGGTGGTTTTTTGGAATGGGCAATTCAAATTTTTCAGCAATTTTGTTGTGTATCCTAGAGGGCGCTACATGCGATCCTTAGCCTACTTTTAAATCGCTAATACTCATTTGCGTAACGGTGTATGTTATTTTTGACTTCAAAAATATTTTCTCCCATGTTTTCTGCTTAAAAAAATATACCTCGTTGAAGTCGCTAGAAGTAACGGTTTCCGAGAAAAACGCATCTGAAAGCTGATGATGCATGTACATTATCACAGGGAAAGATAATATTAGGTTTTCCTAATTTATGGCGTCCTCTAGGAGATACAACAAAATAGTTGAAAAATTTGAATTGCCAATCCCAAAAAAACCTTCGTATACTAAATTTCGTGAAAGTAGTTGGAAGCAATCGAAAGATATCAAAGAATATGCGATTTATTTTTTCAAATTTGATGCCCTCTATCTCGAAAACGGTGCATTTGCGGACCTATGTGAATAGGAATTTTTTGTCTTACAATTAGAATGACTCAATGAATCACTCCCTGAAATTATGACATGTACTTAGGAAACACCCTGTATATAATATGTATGTATAAACTAAAACAAATAGGCTAGCATTCGAATATTTGATTAATTTCTTCTCATTTTTTTCCCCGTAGTTTTTGGAAAAGTTTTTTATAAAATTAAGTTTTTTGTAAAATTTGTTGTATGCTTTCTGAGTAAAGAATAAATTTAAATTGCAAGTAATAAATTAAAGTAATAATTAATAAGAATAATATGTATGTACTACATTCATATACTGACTATACGTCAACTTATTTTTAAAGTTAAGATAATTCGAAATATTGTTCGAGAAAATTAGAAAATTCTTAATTATACAGGGTGTATCTATAGGTAGGTATAATGTTTAAAAACTCTTACTCCTACACGGGGTGTATCTAAATATGTGCGACAGGTTTTAAGGGGTGACTGCTGAGGTGTTTTTGTGAAGAAAAGACCATATAAAGATATGTCCAAAAATCGTTCGTTTCCAAAATACAGAGTGCTAAAGTTTTTTTTTAAACATGTTTTCGTATACCCACACGAAGGCCACTGGTGGACATGGAAATGTTCTAATTGATCCATAATATGCACATTTATCTCGCTATAGCGTGTCCCAAATTTCATGTCCACATCTTAAACCGTTTTTGAAATATTTAAAAAAATATAATATTTATATATAAAAAAACTTTAACACTCTGTATTTTGGAAACGAAGGATTTTTGGACATATGTTTGTTTATATGGTCTTTTTTTCACAAAAAATCTCAGCAGTCACCCCTTAAAATCTGTCGCACATATTTAGATACACCCCGTATAGGAGTAAGAGTTTTTAAACATTATATCTACCTACAGGACGTCCAAAAAAATAATTCCAAATTTAAAAAAATTCATTGGCAATAAAATTCATTATTTTAAATGAAGTACCTACCCAATCTCTTTCCGTATTAGAATAAACAAATGTTTAGATGTTAATGGAAATAATTTTACAATTTGTTATAATAAACATTGTATGGGGTCCAGTAGAATAACCTCCCCGATTTCAAAAAGCTATAAAAATGACTAACAAGGAAACTTCTCGGGATACGCGCCCTCCCCCCAATTTTGATGGAATTTTACACACAAGTACAGTTGTATCAATAAAAAAAAGTCGTACACGTATGAGAGAGAGAAGTTTGACAATCATATTTGAATCACATTGGATTGTCAAACCTCTCTCTGTCATACGTGTACGACATTTTATTGAACACAACTGTACTTTAGCCCAAAGTAATGGATATATATTTTTTTTAGCTGCTAATATCAAGGTTAAAGAGGGGAAGCCACCCCCAAAATTTCGCTCATTTTTCGTTTTTTGGTGATAACTTGTGATCCAGATGAGTTAGAACAACGGAAAAAAGCAAAATGTTCGTCTTTCAATTCCTCATCGACCTGTTTAGATCCGGAATAAATACCTTTTTTTTCGAATATTTCATTTTTTTTGCCCACGTTTTTACACATCTCAAGTTTTTTTATTAATTTTTTATTATTTCATAGACAAAATACTTCTGAAAACTGTAAGCCAAAGTTCGATATTTTGTTTCTAAAAAAAGTTATAATTGTTTAAACAGAACTGCGCGTAATTCTTGATCACTTGTAACCTCGAAACGACAGATCCCAGAAAAAACATAAAATCTCAACATAATAAAAAAGCTATATTTAATGTATACTAATAATAGAAATCTGCACGAAAGAAACAATTTAATAAAATTGCAATTCCTGATACACAGTCATTTGTTCTCGCCAAGATTCACTAATCTTTTTAAATACTTATTCATGGTTTAAAAGTGGATGTATCGAATAAAAGCATCCTGAATTTGAAAATCCTGTAAAACCCAATTTTCATACAATGTCTGAAAATGTGATTTATGTTTAGAAGTTGCAATATTTAAATGTGGTTGGTGTAAAAAGAATTTATGTTTTAAAAATATCTTCGATGAATATCATTACTGTAAAACATACAGTGTGGCTCATTTAAAACTAAATCATCCCTGGAGAATTTTTATTTACAGTTCGATTTTGATGATTTTTTTTTATCGTAGGACATCAAAAAATCTATTCTGGGACAACCTCTTATCACGATCACTTAAAAACCAAGGCCTACTTTGCTTCTTTTTCATGGCAAAATTTCAAGAAAATTGTATAGGGTTTTTTTATTAATTTGCCTTCGGGGTCGTATTTAGAATAATTCCAAATAGTTTTACACTAAATTTCATTAAAAAGACCTTATTCTTAAAAAAAGTTACAGGACAACGAAATATGCCCAATTTAAAGAAGGAACCCTCTGTAAAATCTTTATTTGCGGTCCAATTTTAATAATTTTTTTAACTTGTAAAACGTCTAAACCTATATTAAGACAAGTTCTCAAAAAATATAAAATAAAAAATTAAAAAAAGGAAAGAAAAAAAAATTAAAAAATTAAAATTTCTTAAATCTCAAACTTGCTGTTCTTCATGTCTGTATTTAAGAAATTTTAATTTTTTTTTTTAATTTTTATAGTTTTTTAAGAACTTGTCCCAATATAGAGGCTCAGACGTTGTACAAGTTAAAAAAAATGATAAAAATCGGACCGCAAATAAAAATTTTACAAAGATATCCTTTAAATTGGGCATATTTCCTTGTCCTATAACTTTTTTAAGAACAAACCCTTTTTAACAAAATTTGGCGTAGAAACAAGACATTGAGTTCTGGTTTACGGCATTGTTTTCAAAAGTATTTTGTCTATGAAATAATAAAAAATTAATAAAAAAACTTGAGATGTGTAAAAACGTGGGCAAAAAAAAAATGAAATTTTCGAAAAAAAAAGGTATTTATTCCGGATCTAGACAGGGGAATTGAAAGACGAACATTTTGCTTTTTTCAGTTGTTCTAACTCATCTGGATCACAAGTTATCGCCAAAAAACGAAAAATGAGTGAAATTTTGGGGGTGGCTTTCCCCCCTTTACCCTTGATATTAGCAGTTAAAAAAAATATGTGTCTATTATTTTGGTCTAAAGTACTTGTATGCAAAATTCCATCAAAATCGGTAGGGGGAAAGGCACCCCGAGAGGTTCCCTTGTAAGTAAAATACAAAAAATTTAATTTATCTACAAATTTCACATTTTAATTAATGGTATTTTAAAATATTTAGTTATTTTTTTGTTTTTTTTTGCAATCTGAGATCATCATTTATATTTCATAAGTTTTTAAAATTATGTTACTTAAGTTACATTGTTGGTACAATTTCAAAATGTTTTGAAACAATTTTTTATAACCCATTGAATCATTTTAAAAGGAATGACGGGAATTTTCCGGGTTATTGCCTCTTTCAAGGGACTCAAGATGATTATTTTGGTGCGATGAGTGTTTTTAATATATTTTAAGTGACGTCATTGTCAAAACTCATTAAATATAAATGACAACCTCAAATTGCAAATAAAAACAGAAGAATAAATAATTCAAAAAATCAACAAAAAAATTTTAAACTTTAATTATAACTAGATATTTATTTTAAAATGGTATTAAAACGTGAAACTTTTGGATAAATAAAAATTTTTGTGTCTTATTTAGTTTTTTTATAGCCTTTTGAAATCAGGGAGGTTATTGTGCCGGACCCTGCATTACCATATTTATTTCACTTTTCTGTTTTCTATATTCATGATTATTTTTAGACACCCTGTATAATATTTATAAAAACTTCATGTCAGCCCATATCACCATGTTTGGTTAATATGTTATCAAGATTTCATAGTTTTTAAAATAGCGAAGAATTTCATATTTTTCATTTATGGTGTTTTCGGAAGGTTTTTCTTTTAAATCAAAATAGGCAGATATCTCAAAAACAGTTAGATCCAAGTATTTAGATATACATCTAATAGGTATTTAATCATCTTAATACGTCGAATCTAAAAATGAAAAAATACACATATAGGGTGTTCCATTTGAAATAAAGAAGTTAATATCGACTTTCAGTATAACAGGGTGCAGTAAAATAAATATACTCTCACTACATAGTGCGTTTTTCCAAACCAAATAATTTATTTCTAAAATATTTGCTAACCATTTGCTAAACAATTGACGTCAGTAAGGTTGTACAAGTCCTGTTCCAGTGAAGTCGGCCCACCACAAAAAAAATCTGTTATCCGTAATTTTCGACCGATTTTGTTCAAATTTTATGCAATGAAAATGGAAATCAAAACTCAGCTTATGTGTTTGAGCAATTTTTGAAAAGTTCATTTTTAGAGTGCTTTTTTGGGGCCTTAAAAAACCCTGTTTTGAAAACTTTTTGTGCGGTTGAAAATTTTTAATATGGTTTTCATAATCTTGTAGAGCGAATTTTTCTACATATATCCTGAAAATTTCATCAAAATCGAACCACAAATAAAGAAGTTGCAGCCTTTTAAAGTCGTCAAAAATGACCCGATTTCACCATTTTGCTTAAAAACTCACTTTCTAGCGATTTTAAAAGGCTGTAACTCCTTTATTTGTGGTTCGATTTTGATGAAATTTTCAGGATATATGGAGAAAATGCGCTCTACAAGATTATGAAAACCATATTAAAAAATTTCCACTGCACAAAAAGTTTTCAAAACAGGGTTTTTTAAGGCCCCAAAAAAGCACTCTAAAAATGAACTTTTCAAGAATTGCTCGAACACGTAAACTGAGTTTTGACTTGAATTTTCATTGTACAAAAGTTGAACAAAATCTGTCGAAAATTATGGATAATAGAATTCTTTTGTGGTGGGCCGATTTCACTGGGACAGGACTTGTACATGTATACAACTAAATTGTTGATAAATTTGACTTTTCATCCTAAACAATCCCCGGAAATGAAATTTCGTGTAATTAATTAGAAGAGACCGAAAGATATCGAAGAATATGCGATTTATCTTTTGAACTTTGAAATGGAGGAATTTCTTCCTTTAGTATGGCCATGATATTAAGGAATCTCCTGTATACATACAGAATGTTTCACCATATACGACATGGAAGATTACGGCTAAGGTGTTTAACTTTTGAAAAAAAAACAATTTTCTTTCTTTCAGTACCATTATGGATAAAGAAGAAGGCGAAGTATCTGACCTCATGAGTCTTATGAAATTTTGTAGTCCAAGGGTCCAGAAATTTTATAATCATCTGGCACATGAATTATTTTTCAATTATTAAAAAAATAAATAAAACGTAATAAAAATAACAATAATAATATTCATGAAAATGACTGACAATGGGTTGTATTTTATCTGTTTCATATGATTTAATTGGTTTTTTCTTAAAACAAAAGGAGTTTTATTTACTTTTTCATAGTTTATGGCAATTTAAAAAAATTCAAGCAAAAAAAAAAAGGTTTTCAGTGTTAGTAACAGATTATTTATCGGCGTTTAAACCATTACAGTACTTATTTTCATTGAAATATTCATTTGCAATTGGGTTTTGAAAATAAAAATTTTGCTTTTACCTTTACTGTTTGAGCAAAAAGTGACTTGGGTTTTTTCTCTGTATCTTCATGTATACTCTCACAATCAGACATTTTGTCTTAATAAAATTCTCCATATGCCAACTTATTTAGAAAGTTTACAATTTATATCTTCATAAAAACATAGGGTTATAGATTAACAATAATAATTATTACAATAAAAATATAACCCCATAGAGGTAAATATTTAATTAAATCTTCCAACGGTAATTGAAATAATTTTATAACGATAATAATTTAAATTACAATAAAATAAACTAATAATAATGATACCAATAGATTTGATCATTTTTTTTAAAGTTTCGTAATACTAAGAGAATCTCTAAAAGTGTTTGTATATGTATTATACAGGATATTTTTTATAGCCATATCAATTTAGGAAATTTTAAATTACTTTCTAATTCTTGATTGGATTTCTTAAATGAAACACATTGTTTATTAATATCTTCAGTTATTAGTCTTTAACTTTTATTAAATTTCCTATAAAGATTTCCGCTTTTTTTTGTAGTATTTTAATTATTATGAATTACTTTCTGAACAAGACGGTGAAAACTCCTACTCTGTTGTTATTTTCCGGGATACGTTAAAAAAAGGTTTACGAAATTGCTCCAATTACAAAAAAAAGATTTGAAAAATCATATAACAAATTTTTCAAAATGTTAGGAATGATATATTCGCTTACCTAAAAAATCAAAAATATTAATAAGTTCCACTATTGAAAGAACAATTGATTAAAAACACTTATTTTTATGTTTGATATATTTTTTTGATACTGCTATTAAAGGCAGGTGACAAAAAATAACAACAGTGCAGGAGTTTTGAAGACCTTTTTAAAGCAATTCAGAAAAATTAATATACTGCAAAAAGTAGTAGAAATGAATCTAAAGAAGCCTTCATAAATGTTGAAGAAAACTGTACAACTTATGTAAAATAAAGGATTGAATTTATAAAATTAAAAAAAAATAGTGCAAAGTTTTGTAAATTGGCATGCCTGAAGAAATTGATCTATTAAATATTATCTTCAGCTATTCTTGATATATTTACGCAAGTGTTTATCTCTATGAGTCTAATTTTTCATTTTGCAATTGTTGGTTTGAAAGTGCAGACAATTTTATAATAATGTTTTTTTACTTAAAATTTTTGGGAATTATATGGAGAATTTTACTGGAAATCCAAATGTCTGAAAATATATCCAGTATCCTATTTAGAAAGCAATTCGCTTTTACGGGAGATCCTGTATAGTCCAAAATTTTTTTAACTGTAGTTAGTTCTAGTATAATCTTCGGTATCTTAGTTCCATATAATCATCATAAATTTTTTTTTTTGAAATTGGAAAAGTTAAATGAGATGTGGCATTTTTTCTCAAGAATTAGGTGCTCCGTATATTTGGTAGAACAAAACCTATAATAATTTCATTTTGGTTTGAGCTGTAGAAATAAAAGCATTTGTTAAACGTTCTGTTTTATAAGTTCGTATAACATAATTTTTTCACTCATTCAATAACGTTTATTACTAACCTAACCTAACCCCTAGGCCATTTCAACGTGTATATTGGCGGCAAAATGACAGAGGAACGTATATGCGAAATCCTTATTTTTAGATATCAACGATTAAACATTCTGAGGTGTCCAAAAAAGCATCTATCGTAAATTTTTAATTAGATATCGGCTATTTCTACTGTAGTTGGTTCTTTTACGCTTTGTTAGGCCATTTAAATCTAAATAAAAATAATATATAAAATATTATTATAAAAATATTATTTATTTATTTTTATTTTTGTTTCCAATTTATATTTATTTCCAGATATGTCCCTTTGTCATTTTTCTGACGACATTATACCTTTTCGACGTATTTTGGGTTAACCATTGGAGATCCGAATTCAAACATTATTCGATGTAAAACAATAATTAATATCATTGAATATACACGCATTCCTGAAAGACAGTCTAAACCTTCCAAATTCTGACCTTTTGAAGTAAATTTACTAAAATTTCTGGGAAAAGAGCAACATATTACTATGTTATGGAGTTTTCCTAAAAAATACAATATGTATCTTCCTCCCGCATTTTTCAATTTAAAATACTTGAATCCGGAAAAAAACGTCATGCGGACAATTAATTACCTTTAATCTTTAAATGTCTATAAGTATCTCTTCGTATCAGCACATCATAAATACTTGAAATTATCACCGTCACTACAGAAATGATAACAAAAATGCTAAAATTAAAAATATTTAATATAACTATTGCGCATATTATTGTGAAGTTTGTTGTCATATTCCGGTTCAACTCAACAAGGAATGCAATAATAACTATGTACTTACATAAATAAAAAATCTCCGATTGTGTATTTAATATCTCTAGCTATCTGACAGCTCCGATTGCTAACATCAACCTTTATATGAAAATCACTTATATTGTTAATTTTCAAACTATTATTTTCTAAGGCCGTTTTTAAATCATTAGGGGAACATGACGATGGCAAACAGAATGCCAGATAAAATTCGTTTCTTGATCCTTTCGTTTCGTCTTGTGAATATACCTAAAACATACATTTATCTAAATAAGAGGGAATTTGTAATGTCTTTTTTACAATGCTTTGGTACATGTTCATTGAATTAAATTACTAAGGATGTATGATGCATTTTTGTCACATTTTCATCTTAACTTTATAAAATTTTACACTTTGAAATGCTTTAATTTCAACAATTTCGTTAAAAATTTGATCTGATTAACTCAGTTATAGTATAAAAGTTTCTTAGCCAAATTAGTAATATAATCAATTTTTGAATCGATCTTTGAAAATTTAAACATTTTTTACGTCAGTGGGCTTCTTTAACTTCAACGATTTTGCTAGAAATATGAACGAACTAAATATCCTAAAGTGATTTAAAGGAAAATATTTGTTTATTGTGAAAAGTATTCAAATTATTACTCTTAAATAAATTATACAACTTCAGATGTTTGTTTTGAACAAATTAACTTGGTAATTTATTTTTTTCTTCTACATTTGATTTAACAATACAATAAATAGGAATTTCAGAAAATATAGAAAGAAACTGAAAATATATAAAAATAATTTGATATTTTATTCATAATAAAATTTAATAATCATTTGAAAATTCTTGCAACTTTAAAACTGAAATGTACAGAGTGTCTCAAAAGTGACTATACAACGATTAATCACAAAATCTGGATCTCTAAAAAAGACGATCTGGACTATTCTAGATAATCCGAGAATGCTTCGTCTGGCCGCTATAGAGCATCAAATTTTTTTTTAATTTTTTGTGTTTCTAATAAAGCTGCTAAAGGATGCAACCGATTTCCGTTATATTTATTTTTTTTTTGTATCATGAACCGACAAATTTTGTGATAAAAACGTTTGTTCTAAAGTATAGGTAGTAGGTTCTCGAAAAAACCATTCATCGGCTACATAAATGATTGTACTTTTTTTTTATATCAAGATGGGTATGGTTATTATTTTTTTGTTAGATGGTTTATTTTATTCAGTATTTTTTTGTCCTTTGTAAAATTTTTCTCACATATACGGTTTCATCACCAAAAATCAATTTGGGATATTCTACATCCGAGGGGTTTTGGTACTTATGCACTTACAATATTACATATTTTTGTAGCAACGAAAATACCGTATTATTAATAAGAAAATTATTTTAGTAAAAAGAGCATATAATATGTGTGTTTGTGTTTCACAAGAACCAAACAAGTTCAAAATAAAATTTCCAAGAGATGAAAAAACGTTTCATATTAAGAACGTTTAGAATTGAGATACGATACTTTTTAAGTGGATGCGTAAAAACATCAGAAAAACGGATTACTATTTCGATTAACAATTTAATCGGTTAATGGTCAGAATACCTCAAAAAATTATATAATTGTTTGGTTATTGTAGATTTTTTAAATTTTTATTCTAAAACGAAAATTTAACAATTTTAATTCATACTTCGCAACCGTCGTTATTATCCTTTTCCTCTCAATTATTATTATCCTCTTTATCCCCTTCAATATTAGACTGATTATTGTCACTTTCTGAAGACAAGTCCTTAATGAGGAGTAAGTCTTCATAAAATTAAATAAATATCTTCAAATTTTTTTACATTTTGCAGAAATTGATCAGCCCAAAATTTGGAGCTACTAAAATAGATAAATTTTCTACTATAACACAGAAACATCCTAAAATGGCCTTGTTTGGTTCTTGTGAAAAGCGTTTCAATTAATTTACTTGTTACAACAAACGTTTGAAGTGCTCCTTACTTTCTTGTATGCACAAGTTTTAAAACACTAAAAAAAATAAATTACACCCTGTAGCAATTATTATTAAAATAATCAGAAATATTTGTCATTCTTTGCGTCAGTTTAGGTTGTGTAGCAGTGGAAAAAGTGTAAACTTTCCATTTTAAAAAGCCCTATAAGAAAAAATTAAGAGCTATCATATTTTGATGGCCAATTCACGGAAACATCATTTCCTTGAATAATGGACTTATTGGGACATGTTTAATTTAAAGGCTCATGAACATAAACGTTAAAATGTGGGCACCGCGTTATAGAGGAAGTTCAAGTAAATCTGATAAGGTTTTTGCTAAAATAATAAATACCTATCTCTGTTTAATCTATATGGGAGTACAATACTGTGGATATTTTCCAAAAGCTGATATGTCATTTTTATTAGTTTTACAGGAAACCACTTTAATGTTTTGTTGTCATTGATAAATCGGTTTTAAAAAAAATAGAATAATATATCTAAGTAATAATTTATTAACATTAGTAATAACAATTTTAAAATATGTAGTCTTTAGGGAATTGTTAATTTAATATTAAAATTTTGAGAAGAAATAAGAGTTTAAGGGATTTATCAAAAAATTAACTAAATATCTGCCTTTGGCAAATGTCCATAGAATTGGTTTCACAATAAAATTGTCAAAAATACCTTCCTTATCATTTATCTAATTTTTCGTTGCTACAAACGAAGTAATAATGAAAGTGAGCAGGTACGCAAATCCACTTGATGCAGGATACAATACATTAATTATTTGGAATGAAACCGTATACAGTGTGTCCTATTAAGTGAGAACCTGATGGGAAACTTTTTAATTTTTGATTTTACGAAAAAAAGTTATTATTTATAAAAAGTTTTGCTTGATCTGAAACCCTAAATACCACCATCAAATGTCAATTATTTTGAGTCGTATACGAGGTATGTCCAAAAATATGAATTTTGCTCAAGAATAAAATACCCTTTTTTTTTTTGGACAATATGAGAAAATTTTATTATGAAAAATTTATCAGAAGTAAAAACTATGTTCAAATATGAAATTTCAGCCATTTTTCTTCATTTTTAATTTTTACATTTTTATTAAACACAGAACAAAATTAACTTAATAATAACTTAATAGCAGGCAACTAAAATGAATAAAAAAGGTTTGATGTTTGTAATGTTTTTGCCTTTCAAAAATCATTAAAATATTAGTTATCCTACCTAAACAGCCTTGATTAGGTTAAATAATCTTAATAGATTCAGTACATTTTTTTTCGTTTTACTCGAAACTATGAAAAGTGGACCTGACCGGTTTTTGCCTTCATTTATTTATGTAGCCGATGAATTGTTATTTCGAAATCCTAATGCTTTGAAACAAGCTTTTCAAGCATAAAATTATACCAGTTGATGATAAAAAAAACACTAAAAATAAAGAAATTTGATGAACGTCAAATACAGCATTTTCGGATATATCAAATTTTATGGTAACAAATTGCACAGTTATTTTTGAGACAATTTGTATATTTATTTAAAATTATGATGTTTTTGTTATTAAATATTGTTAATTATAAAACATAATTTCAACTTCCAATTTTATTTGTATATGTTAGACTCAAATGACGAATTCGCCAATTTGCGGAAATAAATACTCACATACAGTTGGCGATATGAGCAAAGTCAATCAATTGTTGAAAATATATTCTATTTCGGCATTTATTTAAGCTGATTTATCCATTTCGAAAACTGAGTAATTCGCTTTTACTTAAATGCGCAAACTAAAAATACTTTGGCAAATGATCACTATTAGTTTTACATTTTGTTGACTGTGTAATACATTCTCATTTTTAACATTATTTGTACGCAAGGCTAGTTAAGATAAGATTTGCCTGTTGTTAGTGTTTTATAGTAAATAATTTAACAATTAATCATCAACATCTATCAGTTTAATTTTACCTTAGCTTACCCTACGTACAAATAGGGCTAAAAGCAAGAACGTATCGCACAGTCAACCAAATTATGAAACAATGAATGAATGAATGAATTTTTTTGGGGTGTCGGTTCCGATTAATATTACTTTTTATTTTTCGTTACTTATTTTCTTTATTTTGACGTTTTAGTCCTTTGACCTTTCTCAACAATATTTTTTTTAATTTAGCTACAAATGATTTACGTATAAAGTTTATAAGTTAACAATACTTTCGTAAATTCTTACTACCTTTTTCTAACATGTTCATCATTTATCTGTTATTCGTATAATCCTATATTACTTCTTCCTTTAATTTTATTTCATAATACTAAGACATTCACGTACACGTTAAAACTCTTTTCTTTTTTTATTTTATATAAAATTATTTTGCTTTTGTGCAGTTTGTCATGACTTGTTCTTCTTATGTTAACATTTTCTGTACTTAATAACCATACATTATTATTCTGTTTTTTGTTGAAAACCTTCGATACCCTGCTTGTTTTATGTATTCTTTTTGGTAGACTGCTCTTAAATTGGTCTTTCTAGTTTAGTTTAATTAAGTTGTGGTAGATTGACTTAGGTTTTGGATGTCTGTTTTAAAATTGATTGCTTTGTAGCTTCTTTGAATTTCAATCATTTCGTTTATCTCTCTTCTTTAAACTTTTTTCTGTTTTTAGTATTGTTTCATCATCAAAATCAAAGACGTGATTTTCTTCATCTTGGTGTATTGTTAGTGCTGCTTTGTTGGTTTTGTAATGTTTATGTCTCTTTATTCTGCCCTTCAAATGTTGTCCTGTTTGTCCTATGTAGATTCCATCACAATTTTTACATTTTGTTTACATATTACATATTATTTGTGTTTTATCCTCTTTTGGTATTTTTGTCTTCATTTGTGAGTAATGGTTTTCCATGAGTTATATGAATTAATAAACGAACAATGCACAATGAAGAATGTTTTAATTTCAATTAAAATTTTAGATAATCTCAATCCATAGAACAATTTGTTTTGAAATTATTTGAAAAAAACAAAAATAGTAAATTTCTGTTTTTTTTTAATAATAATCATTAATTGAATCGTTTATTGTTGAAAGGATCTAAGCGATATTTTTTTACTTTTGAGAAAAATGCAAAAAACTGTGTGAAGTTACGGATATTCTTTTTGACAATTTTTTTAATTAAAATTGAAACATCTATTTATAGGTAAGCTATTTTGATGCTAAATATTATTTTTCAGATTTGTTTCTATAAATTTTATTTTTATATGGCGCTTAACCCCTAACAACATCTTAATTAAAAAAAATATATTAAAAATATATATTAAGTTTGAACAGAAATACAGTAACTTAAGTGAATACTACTTATAAACTATTTTTTTAGTTTGTTCGGCCAATTATTAATAATATTTTCATAAAATGGTTTGTGATTCTTTGGAATGTATTTTAGTGTGAGCCTCATATGATTTATTTTGGTTTCTATTATTGGAAGCTTGCTTGTATATGCCCTTTGTGAAGGCATACTTACATTTATTGTTTCAGGAGTTTTTGGTAGTTTTAAATAAAACGTGTGAGTATTGTTGATAAACGGAGAAACAGTAATATATCCAGTCTTAGTTTAATTATTTTATTTTCTTAAATTATTTAAGAAAATTATTTTCAACATTTGCTCTAATTCAATACGTTCGCAACGACGGGTATTTTGGGTAAGTCTTGTTCCTGGACAAATATTTGTTTTCTGGATTTTTATTTTATTTTACCTCTTTTCATATATACACCGGCCGGCAAAATTAGCGGAACAACTAAAAATTTATATATACAAATTATACAGTGATGTAGCCTGATGCCTCTTGAGCATTCTGATTAATTCAATTGAGTAATTGTTCGAAATGTTAAAAAATTGAATATCTCTGGAATGATCCAAGATAAATTGATCTTTAAAAAAATAAAATGCCCAAGAGACATCAGGCTATATCACTGTATAATTTGCATAGGCCTCAGCTACCTGATATCGCCCACAGAAGATGTTAAACTTTGGTGAAGAAAATATGACACTATTTATACGCCCTGTACAACATGATGGTTTAATTTTTTGGACATCCCTTTACTACAGCAAATTCACCCACATCAGAGCTACAATTGAAAAAAAAAACATTGGAATACGATAAATGGTATTGAAAATATTAATTGTCAAAATTTAATTAATTTTTAGTTGTTCCGCTAATTTTGCCGGCCTGTTATAAATGTTATTTCAACAATAAAATATGTTTTTTTACTGTTTTTGATTACTTTTTCTTGTGTGGCGTGTGTACACAATGCCTCCGATGAAGAATCATTCTTTAGGAAAATCAGGTACCACTAATGGAGCAAGTCGTCGCGAACGTGTTAACCAATCATGTAACTCTTACCGTTTTCGATATTCATTTACACACTTTGTGAATTATTTCGACCTAGATATAAATTGTGAGTTATCTTTTAAATTAATATGCATACATATTTATTGATTAAAAATACATTGTTTTCTTAATTATTGTTAACGCTAATACTGATTGTAGAAACCGGACATTATTTTATTAGTCGACTATGTAATTGGTCCAAAATTAATTATTTCGTCGGCAAAATGACAAAGGAACGTAACTGCAAAACTTTTGTTTCGAGATGTCAATGATTAAAAGTTCTCAGGTATGGCAGATACGTCCTTTGTTTCTGTTTTCCCTTGAGCTTCTAGTGCAGTAGATATCGTCCACAACTTGTTATATGGTATCTAAAGTGAGTATAACGCGTACTATAGGATTTAAAGTGAAGGTAACTCAAAATACTAAAATTTGAAGATTTGTCATTTTGCCGACGATTTATTATTATTTTTTTTTGAGAATTGATTGCTGCTCAGTTTGAAATCTAACAAACAACTTTATAAATGCATTTATAAAAGAAAATTTTATTAAAGAAAAAGAAACCATAAAATACATATAAATTTGTTCCTTCACAAAGAGCAATTTGATTTGAAAAATAAATTTTATTATGTACATTCAAGGTTTACTATTATCAATACATGTACTGTGGTTCATCTAAAAACACCGCAGTAAAAAATAATTTGTTATGCGATTTTAACTATTTTTTGTTTTAAGTTTGATTGATCTGTTGAAAACCAAGAGGTTATATCACTTGGCCATACAATTCTAAATCAGATGATTTTGTACAAAATATTTGATTACAACATTTAATTCATTCAGGCATTAACCTGATTAAATACTTATTCAAACATAATTTTTTATACGTAAAATTATCAAGCTAACCTTTTGAAACTTTGTTGAATAGATATAAAACATTAAGCCAGCTAGAAAAGTTGTAAACAATATTGTACCAATTATCCGAAAGATAATCTTGCATTTAAAAAAACATAAAAAAAGAAAAAATGCATTTATTTGAAATGAAATATCTTTTTTTATTAATATATACGAGTATATGTCTTAATTTTAAATTTAATTCTGAATCGATTTCTATTAGAGGTGCCTATACCGACACCTCACGTTTTTTCCGTTTTTACAGATTTTAAAATTTTTTAGAATAATAATCAGAATTATCTTGGTTGGCTTTACAAACAATCGTTCTCATAATAATTTGCAGATAATATTATCAGTGAAGAATATTCATAGTAATTATTATAAACCTTGTTTTCAACTCCTTTATTAAGAAAAATTTAGTAAATTTTGCAATGAACTTATGTTTTTAAGTTTCCATTGTTCAAAGCTTACAAAAAAATATGAAAGAATTAAGCAAATTATGTCATTGTTGGGTATTGTGTTATTCATATTAGGTCTGGTTCAAATTATCAGTATTATTTGAACATAATTTTTGTTACTATGAAGTTCAAATGAGGAACTTAAAGTGTTTGAAGAAAATAGGGGCTAGATTAAATAGTTAAATTCATTTAAACTGTAATAATTTTTTCGTTATTTGAGTTCACCATAAATTTCTTTTTGATAAATTTTTTCTGTATTGCTTGCGTAAATGTAAATTAATTGTATAATAATATCAATAAATAATCAAAAAGTTTTCAAAAAATCAAATCACAATTGTTGATGTAAATATAACCCATGAATATTCATCAGCGCTATCTTTATTTATACAGGGGGTCAATTTGAAAACTTCCCATCCCTAATATCTCAAAATGGGTTAGGGTTTTAAGAAATCGTCCGGATCCGTCAATTTTGTTATGGAGGAGAACATCTTTTGATCATAAATTCATAGATGTAGGATCATCCCCCTAAACGGGGTGATAACCCTTTAAAGAATCTTTTATGGCACGGGGGGTCATGTGGCATATCATTTTAAAGAGCTTTCAAAACAGAATTTAGGAGTGTAATTAGATTTTAAATTTATCGATTAGTTTCTGAGAAAATGACCTGCAAATAGACAATAATTTCAAAATTAAAACTTTTTCGCAAAAACTATTAGGTTTTCGATACATGTTGTAAGGAACTTTTCTCTTGGAAATGACGTCCTTAATCGTTGGTTAAATTTATATAAACGTTTATTGAACATTCTGTACATACATACAGGGTGTTCGAGAAGTAATTTTCGTACTTGTAACTAAATTAATTAACTTAAAATCTAATTACACTTCTAAATTCTGTTTTGAAAGCGCTTTAAAATGATATGCCACACGGCCCCCCGTGCCATTAAAGATTCTTTAAAGGGTTACCACCCCGTTTAGGGGGATGATCCTACATCTATGAATTTACGATCAAAAGATGTCCCCCTCGATAACAAAATTGACGGATCCGCACGATTTTTTAAAAACCTAACCCATTTTGAGATATTAGGGGTGGGAAGTTTTCAAATTGACACCCTGTATATGTACACACAGGGTATCCCAGTAAGGCCGGCAGGGGACTGTAACTTGAAAAATAGAGCAGATAGAAACTTTGGACGAAAAAATTTATTATCAAAGTGACCACAAGAAATATTTGTAAAATATTTTCAGCTTGGTAAGTTCATTGTAAGGGATTGTAACAAGCGCGGTAAGTTTTCCTAAAAGTGAAAAATCTATAGAAAGTTTCGGATTAAGCAGCATATTTTAAATTGCTATCAATAAGATTATGTGATGTCGTAACTTTTTTTCTGACACATAACTCTTATAATAAAAGTGGGGAAAGCTCATAAATCATTATAATTTTTAACTGACATATCTCGGTTTCTAATTGTTCGATTGCAATAATTCTGCGCTTGTTTGAAACGAAGTTATAAGCCAATTCGACATTCACATTGATCAATAATTGAAGGTGTCAAAAGACAGCTTTTCAGAGATTTTCATTGTCATTAGTTTACGTAATCATTTTTTCTCGATTAAATTTTTGACCTTTTTTATAATGGTTGTTAAATTTTTAATTATTTATCGCCAATATAGGTATATGTACATTATTTTAAAGGTTACATCAGCCCTATTTTTTGGTTAGTAATATTACATAATTGTCATTAAAATAAACTATAATTTAATCATTGTTATAATGCTAAAAAAGAAGGAATTACGGGCAATTTTTTTGTATGAGTTCAAAAAAGGTCGAAAAACGGCTGAGACTTCTTGCAATATTAACGAAGCATTTAATCAAAACATCGCTAAGGAACGTACGGTACAATGGCGACTTGCTCGATTCCGAAGTGGGAATGAGAACATTGACGATGAAGAGCACAGTAGCCGACTATCTGATGTTGGTAACAATCAGTTGAAGGCCTTAATCGAAGCCAATCCACTTAAACCACACGAGAAGTTGCTCAAGAACTCAACGTTAACCAATTAACCATCGTTCGTCATTTAAAGTAAATAGAGAATATGAAGAAATTGAAGAAATGGGTACCACACGAACTAAACAAAAATAAAAAAAATAGCCATTTTGATGTGTCGTCTGCTTTGCCGCTGCGGAGCAAAAACGACTAGTTTCTGTATTAGATAGTAACGCGCTATGAAAACTGAATACTGTACGATAATAGGCGACATTCTGCTTAATGGTTGAACCACGATGAGTCGCCCAAACGCTTTCCAAAGCCAAAAATGTACCGAAAAGAGGTCATGGTTACTCTTTGATAGTTTTCGGTCGGTCTCATCTACCACAACTTTCTAAATCCGGGTGAGACAATCACGGCTGCGAAGTACTGTTAACAAGTCGACAATATGCACTAAAAACTAAAGAATAAGTGCTCTAGATTGGTCAATATGAAGGATCGAATTTATTTTCACGATAACGCCAGACCACCTGTTTCAATGATGATGCGACAAAAGCTGCGGTACTCTCGTCTATCCATTTCCACTTTTTTAAGCATCTGGAAAACTTTTTGACGGAGAAATGTTTCAGAAACTACGGTGACACAAGAAAAACCTTCGACGACTTCGTCGTTTTTAGAACTTTGGAATTCCACGCCATTCGCGTAAATAAATTGGTACCTTGTTGGCGAAAATGTATTGATTCGAATGATTCTTATTTTGATTAATAAAGTTTTTTGTAAAAAAATATACTGAATTTCAACTTTAAAAACCGTTATTTCTTTTGCATCAACTTAATAGTATATTTTTTCCATGAAGTGTCTTTTAACACTTTTTTTTTATTAAGTGTCTTCGGTAGAAATAGTGTTAAAGGCAACAAGCCAATAACAAAAAAATGACAACACACAAAAAGAAAAACATAGATTTAAGCAAAATTAAATATAAACTTGTGAAATTGGAATATAAGTTTTAGTTATGTACAAACTGTGTTCCGTTATTTACAATGCACTGATCAAGTCTAGTGCGAATACTAAACATTACACTTTCAATTTTCTTGAAAGAGAGTTTATCGCAGTATGAAATGACTCTAACATATTTTCTCGGATAGTTGGTGTTTTCTTAAAAACAATATATTTTTTTTGCTTCACAAATAAAAATCTAAAACTTATTGTTAGTGTTCGTAGTAGGCTTGATCAATGTATTATAAATAACGGAAGACATTTTGAATATGTAAGGCACAATTGAAATTTATGTTATAATTTCACAAAATTGCATTTAGTATTGTTTCTATGTTTTTCTTTTGTGTGTTATAATTAGTTATGTTGTTGGCCTTTAAACACGTTTCAATTATTTTTTGAAATTTTGGTCAATTCTAAACTTGGCTACAGTGTCGAAGAAGAGATTAAAATATGATCAACAGTTACATTGAGAAAAATCTGCAATTATTTAAAAATATTGAAATGTGGTTTTTGGAAAAAAGTTGGTATTTTTATGTTCTACAAGACAAGCTTATGAAAATAGTATGATTTCATTTAATTAAAAAAAAAAAAAATAGGAAAACCGCCATCACTCTAAAGAACGCTCTCTAGAGATTTTGTCTTTGACATTGAGCTATTAAACAATATAATTGTCGAATCGGCTTGTGACTCCTTTTCAAACAAGCACAGAATCATTGCAATCGGATTATTAGAAACAGATGTCAGTTTGAAATTAGAATTATTCATTGACATCCCCTATTGTTATTATAACTATTATTTAAAATTATGTGTCAGACAAAAAAAGTTCAGGAATCACTTAAGGTACGTTTAGACCTGAGATATTTTGCTTGACACTTATGTCGGACACACAGATTAATTAATTTAGAAATTTATTTCATGAGAGATATCTCAGATATAAGAGATATAAAATGGTTGACATTTGTAAAAAATAATATTTGAAAATATCTGACATAAATATACAGGGTGTCCGGAAATAACGTTTAAATATTTTAGGGGGTGATTCTACACGGAAAAATAGTGGCAGTTTGCTATATAAATTTTATTCAAAAAACGCAGCGTTACGAAAATACAGGTTGTCAAAGTTGGAAAAATAAATCACGCTTTTTTTAATAACTTTTGACTGCTTCGAATTAATTTCTCTAAAATTCGTATCCGGGGGGTTCTTCAGGATGAGGAATCCGAATTTATTGACGATTTCGATGCATCTTATAGAGGACGCCTCAGGCGACAATTAGAACCCTTTTAAACCGCTGTAACTTTTTTGTGCTACTCTGTATGTTATTTTACTATGGAAAAATCCTTTTCCCTACCTTTTCTACTTCAAAAAGGTATACCCTAATGAAATCGCTAGAAGTAACGGTTTTCGAGAAAAAAGCATCTAAAGCTCAAAATGCATGCAAATTATCACAGTAAAACCAGAGTTATTCTTATGAAAAAAAAAACATTTTTTTGGAACATAGTTTATATAGCAAACTGCCATTATTTTTCCGTATAGAATCACCCCCTAAAATATTTAAACGTTATTTCCGGACACCCTGTATAATTTCGTTTATATGTAAATATTTCCCTATTGTACCTATATTATTGTGTCCGACATAAGTGTCAAGCAAAATATCTCAGGTCTAAACCCACCTTTAATCTAATTAATATTAAATTAAAATATGCTGCTTAATCTAGGATTTTCTATAGATTTTTCATTTTTGGAAAAACTTACAAACTTACTAAGCTGAAAATATTTTTCATATTTTTTTTGGTCATTTTGATAATAAAATTTTTGGTCCAAAGTTTTTATGTGTTCTATTTTCCGAGATATAGCTCCCTAGTATCCGTGGATTTCGTGTACCCGAGTACTTTGTGTACCAGTCTCCCTACCGACTTGACTAGGACACCCTGTAGTACATATTTTGACAAGATTTTATTTTTCAAGTATTTCAAAAAAAAAGTCAAAATTTTTCGTAAAAATAAATGTAATGTTTAGGATATATAGAAATCTAATAAATCTGTGGCTTTTGGGTAAAAGGGGTTAAGTCCAATTTGGTGTAAATCGGGGTTAAGGATGGCAAAAATAGTTGAATTTTTGCTTTATTTTTTAGTACACATTACTAAATTTTTCTATGATTTTTTCAAGAGTTATTTATTAGTGAATAAGGTGTTAGGTGGAGAAATGCCTATTATTTTTGAAATTTGTTTTGTGAATTGTTAGAAATGAAAAATTTGGACTTAACCCCTTTTACCTAAAAGCCACAGAAATATTTAATCAGTATATCTAAAACGTCAAAATATACAAATGTATAGGATGTTCCATTTTAGATAAATAGTTCGTATCCGTATTATCCCATCCCCAAAATATGAAAAATTAAAAAAAACACAAGTAAAAAAATTTCAAAGGAACTATTTACATGAATAATATTGTATGTTACGCTCAATACCCGAATTCGGACAATGTCCGAAAAAAATTTACAAAGCCAGTTTTGAGTAAACAAAATGATCAATACCCGAAATTTTGTTTTTAAACGGGTATTGAGTATAAAATGAGCATAAATAGTTTTGAGCAATTTTAATTGTTAAAACCAGTTTGAAAAATTATCTTGAGTGTAACAAATAAATATATTTACTTTAACCCGTAATGGTCACACGTCAGAAAAGTAACGTAACGGTCACCCGGGGTCCACTGGACCCCATGTAGAAATTCAGCTGTATTTTTTTATTTTTTTTATTTTATGACTGAAATTATTAACTGGACTTTAGTTTATGGTGTTTTCTGTGTAACTCAATATATTTTTTCTCCTTATTTAAATTTTAACATGTTGAAAAAATGCGAAAATAATATTTTGGAAAAATTAAAATTTTTGAGATAGAGCGAAAAAAGTCTCAGGGATGTGCTGTCCAGATACTATACTTAAACAAAATTAAAAAAAATTTTAGCGAGCTGGGAAAAAAGTATATTTATTTTGAAGTTTGAAGTTAAAGAGATGAAATATAAATATTTATTTATATAAAATTTATATATTATTATTATTACTATTTACTACCATCGATCACACCACATATTTGACTTTCAACAGTTTGCTTAAAGGCATTTAAGCCGAAAATTTTTCGTGGGGTCCTATGGACCCCGCGTGACCATTACGGGTTAAACCATAACATATCTTACCACAACTAACCTCAAACGTTTACCTTAAACTCAAAACTTCAAAAGCACTGGAAAACGCGCAATAAGTGCAATATTTGCTTTTTTTTTCTTTTGATTTTTTATTGATTATTTTCAAGTGATTCTGTGGATTTGAATTTAAGGTAAGTGTTTGAGCTTGATTTTGGTTAGATTCGTTGTAGTTTAAAGTAAGTATATTTATTTATTACACTCACAAAAACTTTTCAAACTGGTTTTGAACAATCAAAACTGCGCAAAACTAGTCCTGCTCATTTTATAGTACTCAATGGCCGTTTAAAAACAAAATTTCGGGTATTAGAAATTTTGTTTGCTCAAAACTATTTAGTTTTGTGCATTTTTTCGGGCATATACAAGGTGTTTCATGCGCAGCGCGATGGAAGATATTGGGAATACGGGAAAGTTTCTTGAATTTTTGTTCCGAGTATTTGTTAGGTAACATTAAGGACTACTTTTAGAAAATATTTCCTCTTTATACAGGGTCCTCTCCGAGGCGTGACACACCAAACTTATGTTTTTTTTAATGGAACACCTCAATTTTTTTGTCATTTTCGGATTTTCTGTCAAATTCTAAGCCCTGTTTATCTAAAGAGTTTTATGTCTAAAATTAGCCGTTTCCGAGTTATTTCGAAAAATTTTAAAATTTTGACAGTTGCAGGCTCCCACGGAAATCGACTCCATATCCTATCTACTGCGAATTTCGGAATCGGACTTCTGGGGCTCCAAGAGGACTTAATAAGCTATGTTTTGACATAATTAAATATCAAAAAAAGTCTTCCGCAACCCCCGAAATATGCCTCCGAAATTGCATGATTTCAAACCTCGATAACTTGCTTATTTCAAATGGAATGCCCCAATTTTTTTAACGCCATCATATTCACAATCTAAAAACCTACAACTTTTGTTAACAAGTCCCTATCCCTAAACCTAGCCGTTTCCAAGTTCCCAAAAATTGGCCCCTTTTTAAGGTTAAATTTGCGTAAGCTCTTTCTAAATGTTTCAACAGTTAAAACCACAAAACTTTGTTCCCACGTGATCAAAAACTATAATGCGACGTTGCCGATATTTATTGAAAGTACGATGAAGAAAATGTTAGTAGAATGAAATAATAAATAAAAAATATTATACTATTTATGAAACGAATGAATGAATGAAATCAATCAGATAAAGTAAACATCATCTTATTTATGTATCAATATCACATAACGAAGAATCAGAATCACTATTAAAATTGATTATGATCGGGTTAATGTCTGAATTGTCTAGTAGTCTTTCGCGATTCCACCACTCGTCAATAATTTTTTCTGTATGTTCAACTGATTTAGACCATACTTCAGGCGTAACATTTGACAGTGCTTCTCTCCACATGTCCAATGAATTTTGAATTGTCGTTCCATCCCTCCCAATATGTTTATTGTAATAATTTTTTGCAATACCCCGTATATGGTCTGTTGGATTGAACATGCAGTGATCCGGGGGGAGACGTATATGTCTATATCAATATTGTTACACGTTTCAACTTTTATACTAATCATTTTTAGGATTATATGTATTTATTATTCGTGAAAAACTATTTAAATTTTGTGGGTAACTTAAAAAATATAAAATATGTTTATTTTCACTGCGCCATAAAATTATCACATAACTTAAAAATTCATTAACCTTTAACAATGAATATTTATGGAAGAATCGTAGACAAATGGATCATTAAAAACAAAATGCTCAGGAGACGGAGATCATAATATATATGTAGTGATATTATCACTACATAGTTTATATATGCCTAAGCCATCTGACATTGCCCACAGAAAATTTGAACTTTGATGAAAAAAACATTACATTAATTTTATGTACTGTACAATGTGAGGATATTATTTTTTGGGAATCTCCTCGTTACAAGAAACTTGCCCATGACAGAGCTGCGATTGACAAAAAAAGTTATTCTAATCTGATTGGTGGTTGAGAAAATATTAATTAACAAAATTTAATGAATTTTTATGTTATGCGATAATTTTGCACCGCAATGTATGTACAGGGTGTCTCAAACTCGATATGCCTATATTTACTGTATGGAAATGGTAAGTAATATGAAAGATTTAAAGTAAGGATCTTAAATGGGACTGGTTGACCCCCATTTCGACCTGTAGGAGTTTATTTTTGAAATGTCGGAGTAACGAGTTATGACGTCATCAATGATAATTTTCCCAGAAACATACCCAAATTTTGGCACAATTGGGGCTATTTTTCTACACAACTTTTGTTAAAGAAATTCATTTTTATGACTTATTGTTTAAAAGTTACAAGCAAATCGTTTTAGGAGTTTTCGCACAAATATTTCCAGATTTATCACAATAGTCTTGTTTTACTCATATGTAATTTTTAAGTTTGAGGTTTCCATGGTTTTCAATTGTCATTAGAACGTCTTAAATATATTTTGAATAAGAAACATTTTTTTAAATGTATATTCACGCAGAAAAGTGGGTAGAATATAGAATCATTTATGGAGAAATACTGAAAAATTCTAGAAAAGCTCTCAATTTATATCGAGAAAGGTATCCTGAACGTCCAGTTCCACATCGAGATATATTTTCGTGGCTGGAACTAGACGTTGGGAATTGGCAGACCGCTGGGAATTTCGAAATCGAACTTCGAGGGCTCCAATAGGAATTAAC
>JABRWK010000510.1:15103-32132 GCA_013372445.1 Hypothenemus hampei | reverse complement strand
TTCATGTATAAATATTATTTTTAATTTGACCAGAGGCGCGCATGCGGACATGTATCTGCACATTTTTAAAAGGAAAAAGGGTACGCCACCATTTTTTTTTAAAGCAAAAATTATTTTTTGGAGTCCTCGTTCAATTGAGAAGAGAAAAGCTCACTTGAATTTTTTTCGACCAATGCACCGTTTTCGAGAAAGAAAATTGTTAAGAATGACACTCAAAGTTTGTTGTTATGTTGGTAGTAATGCAAGTTGAGGTTGGTATTAACTGGTTTATGACAAATGAAGGAGTCAAAAAGGCGGTAAAAAAGGTAGTAGTTAAAAAAGGAACGTTTTGTATTTTTTGGTTCAGATTTTTGTGAATTAGTTAGTTTAAGTTAAACAGAATAAAGTATTATTTTAGTTGTTCGTTAATTGACTATTTTCATAAACTCTTACGGCATCCTGTGTACAACAACACACTTCTCATCAGGTTATGGGCCCAGATTCACGTGTGCCGTAATATGTTTAAAAAAAAACTCTTTTGTACGTTTTGCTGTTAAAAGATGTTGTCTGGAAGAAACTCCAGTTTAACCGAAAAATATGGTGTAGTCTAATTTGATGGAAAGGACTTCGATCATTGGAAATTCCGAATGGAAATAGTTTTGGATCAGTTAAATGTGAAAAAGTGTATTGTGGGTGCTCTTGGCACGTCACCTTCTACCGAAGAAGTAAACAATGATAAAAAATTTAAGTCGATTATCGTTCAATGTGTAGCTAACTCACATCTCGAATATATTAAAGATAAAGAAACAGCGTTTGATATATGGAAAGCATTAGAAAGCGTATTCCAGAGAAAAGGAATAGCTAGTCAATTATATCTTAGAAGGAAATTGCTTTCTATGAAGCTTGAATCAAACGTGACATTGGAGAAACATTTCATTAAGTTCGAGGAAACTGTTAGAGAACTGAAAGGAGTCGGTGCTACGCTTACAGAAATTGACATAGTGTGTCATCTGCTGTTGACTCTACCGAAGAGTTATGATATTATCACAACAGCACTCTAAACTTTAGAAGAAGACAAACTAACTCTCGACTTCGTCAAAGGAAAACTGTTCGACCACGAAATTAAACGTAAAGGAGTCAATGAACAGATTAATATACAACAAACGGCCTTCCTGAGTGGTCACAAAAGGAGTATTGTTAAGCAACGGAGCAAGGAAGATCATAAGAACATTGCTAATAAGTACAAGGACAAGGTTAAGTGTCATAATTGTGGTAAACCTGGACACTACCGAAGTCAATGTTGGTTCGATAATAACAATGCAACTGGTCCAAGTAGAAGCAAACAGGCAAATAGTGTAAAACCAGAAGACGATTACTCTGAAGAAAATAAGGTGTGCTCCATTACGACTACCTCGGATCTCAGTGACGAAAATAATATCAGTGCAAGAAGGATTAGTTTTGTAGTAGATTCAGGAGCCACGGATCACATGGTAAATAAAAAGTGTTTTTTTAGTGAATCAATAACTTTGAAGAAAGAATTGAATATTGAAGTCGCCAAAAGCAGTGAATCAATGATAGCCAGGGAAATTGGTAAGATACTGGTAAAACTAGACACTGGAAAAGCCAATATAGGTGAAATCTTAAATGTGCTACTTGTTCAAAATTTGAGATAGAATCAACTGTCAGTGCACAAACTCGAAAAATCCGGATTGAGGGTAGGCTTTAAAAATAATTCTGTTAATATTTACAAAGATTCTGTCATAATTATGAGTGGATGTAAAATAGGCTCGTTATATGTTATTGATTTTGATTTAGCAACTGAATAGCAAGTTAATTTGTGTAGAAGTAGTAGTAATTTTGAAATTTGGCATAATAGACTAGGTCATATAAGTGATCAAGGGCTTAATAATTTGTACTCTAAAAATATGGTAGATGGAATTACTGGTAATCTCAAAAATAATATTGGAACATGTACAACGAGTGTGCAAGGGAAAATCACCAGGTTACCTTTTGTTAAGTCGCCCAGAAGATTAACAATGAGACCCCTTGAGTTGGTTCATAGTGACGTATGCGGACCAATAGACCCAATTACGATTGATAATAAGCGGTACCTTGTTACTTTTCTTGACGACTACACACATTTCACTATTGTTTATCTTATTGAGAATAAATCTGAAGTTTTTAATTGTTTTAAAGAATTTGAGGCTTATGTAACAAATCAGACACAATGTAAAATTATGGCTTTGCAGTGTGATAATGGCAGGGAGTATTGCTCTGAACAGTTGAGGTTGTTTTGCAGGACTAAGGGTATTAAACTCAGGTATACCGTCCCATATAACCCTGAAATGAACGGGAAAGCAGAGCGTTTAAATCGAACTTTGTTGGAGAAAGGAAGAACGATGCTGTTGCATTCAAAACTACATAAAACACTGTGGGGAGAATCTATACTCTGTGCTGCCTATTTGTTGAACAGAAGTCCAACTGCGTCCTTAGATAAAGTTACTCCCGCCGAGATGTTCTTTCAAAAAAAAACCAACTTAGGAAATTTAAGGGTGCTTGGATGCATTGCCTACAATCATATTGCAAAAGAACTTAGAAAAACTAAATTTGATTCAAAATGTAGTATTAATATTATGATCGGTTACGCAGAAAGAGGCTACAAGTTACGGAATCCTATTACAAGGAAAACCAGTATAGGAAGAAATATTGTTTTTGATGAAACAAAAACTATAGAAAATTTAAAACTTGACATTGATATGGCAGAACTGAGTGATCAAGCGAAAGAGCTTACGTTAGTAAATGCTGGAACTGACGAGACTGAATTAGATGCAGATATGAACGGAGGAAATCTCGAGCTTTTAGAACTAAGAGATCGATCAGACTGTGAAAATGTCACCATAAGAGAGTCACCGATAAGTAGAAGGGTCATCAAAAGACCAAAAAATTAAATGATTATTTTGTCGATGAGGAAATTGATCATCTGGCACTGAACGCTGAAGCATTGCTTGAAGAAGTTCCATGTAGCCTAGAAGAGGCTAAGGAAAGACCTGATTACAAAGAGTGGAAAATGGCAGTGAGAGAGGAAATCAATTCCCTTAATAAAAATAAAACCTGGACAATTATTAAAAAAACGGAAAGCATGAAACCAATAGACTGTAAATGGGTTTTTAAAATCAAATACGACGGTTTAGAAAATAAAAGGTACAAAGCTAGGCTGGTAGCTAAAGGCTACATGCAAAATAGTGATTTTGATTTTAAAGAAACTTATGCGCCAATGGCTAGACTAGACACCCTAAGAACTTTGTTAGCGGTGGTCAATTTCAAGAATTTAATTTTGCAACAATTAGACGTTAAATCAGCATTCTTACATGGCCTGATAAAAGAAGAAAATATGAAAATACCAGAAGGATATAAAATAGATGGTGACTATGTTTGTAAAATTAACGAATCTCTATATGGCCTGAAACAGTCTCCATATTGCTGGAATAAACGGTTTAACGATTTCGCTTTGAAAGAAAATTTGAATAGAAGCGTAAATGATCCTTGTTTTTATTTTAAAAGAAACAACAATAGTATATTATACTTACTTTTATACGTCGATGATATTATTCTAGCAAGTACCAGCGAAGAAGAAATTAAAAACCTGAAAGGAAAGTTGAAGGCGGAATTTGACATGAAGGATCTGGGTAACTTGAAAACATTCTTAGGGATTGATATTCTACAACAAGAGGAAGGGTTGCACCTGAACCAAAAAAATTATATTTTAAACCTATTGAGAAAGTTCAATATGTCGGACTGTAATGAAGTAAAAACCCCTTGGGATTCAAATGGAATCAAACCAATCGAAAATGCTAGTTCAGTTAAAGACAAACCAGTTAGGGAACTAATTGGGAGCATTATGTATATCATGCTCACTACAAGACCAGATATAAGCGTAGCTATAAATTTCCGCAGTCGGTACCAAAATGAACCCTCTGAACAGCTTTGGAAAAGTTTGAAAAGAATCTTAAGGTATTAAAAGGGAACAGTCAATCTTGAATTATTTTACCCTAAAAATGGAAGTGAATTTTTAATCGGTTACGCTGATTCTGACTGGGCGGGCGATTCCGAAGATCGGAAATCCACAAGTGGGTTTGTTTTTAAAATACATGACTGCGTTGTATGTTGGAGCACTAAGAAACAGTCTACGGTAGCAATGTCCTCAACAGAGGCAGAATATGTTGCGCTCGCAGAAGCAGCTAGAGAAGGACTTTGGCTATCTAAACTACTAACAGACTTTGGTTATGCATTAACAATCTTTACTGTTTATGAGGACAATCAGTCATGTATTAAGTTAACTAAACGTTTTGATCATAAAAGACTTAAGCATATAGATGTAAAGTTCAATTTTCTGAAAGACCTTGTTAACTGTAATACGTTAAATGTAGTGTATGTGAAAACGGATGACCAAACAGCAAGCAGACATCTTGACTAAAAATCTATGTTGTGACAAGTTTCTAAAACATAGAATTACTTTTGGGTTAAAATTTAGAATATAATGTAGTACTTTAATTAAAATTACTTATTATTGTTAAAGCAACAACCTTTGTTTGAGGAGGAGTGTTAAGAATGACACTCAAAGTTTGTTGTTATGTTGGTAGTAATGCAAGTTGAGGTTGGTATTAACTGGTTTATGACAAATGAAGGAGTCAAAAAGGCGGTAAAAAAGGTAGTAGTTAAAAAAAGGAACGTTTCGTATTTTTTGGTTCAGATTTTTGTGAATTAGTTAAAGTTATACAGAATAAAGTATTATTTTAGATGTTCGTTAATTGACTGTTTTCATAAACTCTTACGACATCCTGTGTACAACAACACACTTCTCATCAAAAATAAAAACCGTCTGCATGCACGATATTTAACAATACTCATACAGTACAATATAACCCCGTTAAAGCGCATTTGGGACCTGAACGCTCGTTAAACTTGCCACTTCCCCTTATCCTCACTTCATTTATTTAATTTCCCCTACATGCGCGATTTAGTGTGTAATAGAAGTAATCATTGGTTATTAGACATAACCTCATTTGGATATGGATACAGACAATAATAATAATAATAAGGTAAGTACGTAATTTACAAAGTAAAACATGTATGATACTGAAAATAACATTGCAATTTGCTTCTTTTAAATATACAGTCGGTCCTAAAAGTCTACGTACAGTCGAAAAAAAATTACGGATCGTAGAATTTTTTTCGGCTGTACGTAGACTTTCGGGACTGACTGTAAATATAAACAATATTTTTAACATCTATTCTAGGTTAAGAGGACAAGTTTATCTATTGACGATCGTTGTAAAATTTTAGAACGTATTAAAGCCGGTGAATCAGCAACTACCATTGGAATATAAAGTGACAAGACAACTCATTTCTAAAATTAAAAATTCAGAAAGTGTGATCCTTCGAGCAAAGCACATGTTGAGTAATTGTGAAGGAAACCTGAAAAAAAAGTATAAAGCTGTGGAAGAGAGTATTTTGGATCGCAAACTTTATGAGTGGTTTAAGCAAAGGCGAAGTATGGGATTACCAGTTTCTGGTAACATATTAAAAAAACAAGCGTTGTTATTTAACCGACACCTTGGAGGCAAAGAAAATTTTGTAGCCAGTGATGGCTGGATTGAGAGATTTAAAGAAAGACACGGAATCAAAGAAAAACAATTCATGGTGAGAAATTATCGGCCAATTTGGAGGGAAGTGAAAGCTTTAAAACTACAATTAGTGATATTAGAAAGGAAACTGCAATTGATCTCAAATATTTATACAACTGTGATGAAAGTGCATTATATTGGAAAATGATACCTACAAGGACTTTAGTGGGTAGAGATGAAAAACGGGCTGAAGGTCGAAAGAAGCCAAAAAATCGAGTTACAATTTTGTTTTGTACGAATGCTTCCAGTACACATAAGATTCCTTTATTTGTAATTGGGAAGTATGCTAAACCCAGATGTTTTAAAGATGTAAAGCTTCTACCAATTCATTATGCTAATCAGGTAAATACTTGGATGACTCGTGACCTCATGAGAACATGGTACACCACAGTTTTTTTACCTGAAGTAAAAAAAGAACATGATCTCACAAATCATCCAAACATTCAAATCATACTGATTATGGACAATGCAGCATGTCATCCACCCGCTGAAGAAATGAATCAAATATGTTCTTCGTCTAACATACTCTACTTGCCTCCGAATACTACTGCCCTTATCCAACCTTTGGATCAAAGCATAATTAAAAAATTTAAAAGATCATATAGACATACATTATTAGAAAGAGTATTAACTGAAAATGAATTGCAAGATGGTGAACACTGTTTGAAGTCGCTTAATTTAATTGATTGTTTCACTTTTTGCCAACTTGCTTGGAATACAATAGCCCAAAGTGATATTCGGAATTGCTGGAAAACCCTTATTCCTCTAGAAAATGAAGGGACTACAGAAATAGGTATAACTGATGTAACTACTTTTCATACACTATTGAAGAAACATCCACAATTCGATACTTTATCTGTCGATGATGTTAACGATTGGCTTAATATAGACGCCAATGATATTGGCTGGCAATATCGTACGGACGAGGATATTCTTCTGGAACGCCATCCAAATAATGAGACTCCTAATGCCATTGAGGAAATGGATGACCGCATCGAGTATATAGATCTACCATCATCATCTACAGATTCCGATTGAGATAATTGCCCGACATTTACTCACGTCCTGGACGGATTTCGATCATTTCTGTGTTGGTGCACAAAACATGGCGAAAATGTTCAAATATATCAACAACCGCTTCAAGAACTCCTTAAAAAATTAATTAAGGACAAGTATTTCTCGTAGGAGAATGTTTCAATAAATACTGCATGAAATTAAATGAATAATTTTTTATTTGTTATCAGATAGATATTTGTCAAAATAATTATTTATCGGAATAAATTTACCTGTAAAACGATTTTCCTTTTAAAGATTTAAATATGTATACTTACAATTAGTGCTGCAATGTGAATTTTATACACAAACATATTCAAAAGGCGTGCTAAAATTCTGAATTCTGATTCGCTATTCACAAGTTAGAGTAGGGGAATATTGGTGCAACTTTAACAAATGTTTATCGTCAACTTTAACGAGTGTGTAACTTTAACGGGGTTATACTGTATATCTCTAACTTTATAACGCAGCTTTATTGGAACATAGTTTATATACAAAACTACCATTATTTTTCGATTGAAAATCAGCCTCTGAAATATAATGCAATGTTAATTATTATTGAAAATTTTTTATTATAAAATAATTTACTTTTTAAGTTAGATTAAGTAGTGTTGTTTTTATTTTACTTTCTTCCTAATTGAAATGGCCCTAAGTTTTCTTTATATGTTTTTGAATAAGGTTAAAAAAGAATAAGACGAGGAATGAGTTAAACTAAAAATATATTTAAAAATTGAGATAAGATGTAAAATAACCCCTATAGGTAGGAGGGTTGTTCATGGCGTTACATTTACAAGGGTAATGAACAAATGTATGGAAACGGGTATATTCCCAATAATATGGAAGATGAGGGTACTGGTTCTATTGGAAAAACCAAAAAAAAAACTCACAGACAAGATCAGTTACAGACCAATATGTCTGATAAACGTTATGAGCAAAATACTAGAAAAATTAATAAAGAAGAGACTGGAAGAAGATCTGAAAGAGAAAAACGCCATACATCAAGACCAGTATAGCTTTAGGAAGGGCTTTAGTACCTTGAATGCGGTGGATATGGTGAGACGAGTCGTCGACAGGGTGAATAGCAAGAGCTACAGCCATAGGGGGCTGTGCGTTATGATTGCCTTGGACATCAAAAATGCGTTCAACTCCGCAGCCTGGAAAAAAATCGTCAAGGCAATAGAGGAGGCAGGCGTGAGCTTATATTTACAGCGCATAATAAGGTCTTACCTGGAGAACAGGTCAGTGCTATTGCCAAGTGGTAATACGATGTAGGTTACATGCGGCGTTCCGCAGTGATCTGTCTTTGGGCCGGTCCTGTGGAATATATTCTATAATAAAATACTTACCTGTAATAGGAATAGTTACGCGCGCAGAATAGCTCATGCAGATGACCTGGCATTGCTGATAGAGGCAAAAAACGTTCGTCAGCTAAAAACGAGAGCGGAGAGGAAATTCAGATACGTTGCTGGTATGCTGGTGAATATGGGACTCAGTCTAGCGATCGATAAGACGGAGACGGACGGATTTGCGGACGGAGGAAAACAACTAAGACTTAAGCTCGGTGAGGATACCATAAAGACCAAGGAGTCAATACGATACCACGGTGTAGTGATTGATAGAAACTTTAGAATGTGTGCACATGTGAGAAGTGTCTGCGATAAAGTGAAAAAATCATAAAAAACCTAATGGGCGTGTTGCCAACTCAAGGCGGTCCGGGCTATGACAGGAGGCGAGTGCTGATGCTTGCTGCTACCTCAGTTATGTTATACGGAACTCCGATCTGGGAGAAAGTTTTACGAAAATAAGCTGGAAGGGGTAAATAGAGGTCTAGGAATGAGGATCACAGGAGTCTATAGCACAAATCCGACACCAGCAGTATTGGTCATCGCCAGAGTTCCCCCCGTTAAGCTGAGAATAAAAGAACAGCAATACTGAATGGTATGGTCAAGATTCAAGCGAGGTTGAACCTCATAACGGAATGGTGCGAGAGGTGGAACTCATACGAGGGAAGCACGAAGCGTTACATAAGGAACGTACATGAATGGATGGAAAAGGACTGAGCGGTGCCGGACCATTTCACCTCCCAAGTTTTTATGGGTCATGGGTGTTTCGGTACCTACCGTGAAAAGGATCAAACCGGAGTTCTCTGAACTATCTTTTTACTACCCGACAGAAATTGAAGATGACGTAGAACACACTATAATAATATGCCCAAGATGGGTAAAGCTACGAAGACAATTAGAGCTGAGGGTGGATAGCACATTAACGATAGAAAACATCGGAGAAGTAATGCTACGTTCAAAGTCAAACTGGGTGTGCGGTGAATACGTATTTTAAGAGGATCTTAAAAAAAAAATCATAGACGAGGTGAAATGGCAGAGGGGCGAACAAGTCTCCCCCCCCCTCAAGAAGAAGGATGAAGCATAACGGTTCTCGGACTGTGGGCCCGTAAGCGGCGGGCCAATCCTCCCTCCCACTTGTACATAGTAATGCGTAATGCGGAGCCAAGTGGGATTTATACGGGAGAAGAGAGGGAAAGGTTTAGTAGAGTAGCGGTGACCGACCACCTGTCGCCGTAGTCCCCACACTCGGGGTCATTCCGTCACGGCTCCGGTAAGTCTATAAAGATTCCTAATCCTTTAAAAAAAAAGGTAGAAGGGTTAAAGAAAAGTATATAGATAGCTAATTATAGTAATACGTAACGAACACAGTAAATTCATAAAATATCGAATGAGATAGGAATGAATGATTCTGTAATTACTAACCGAACCCAGGCACTTGTTAAAGGACGAAATTTATTGAAACATTGTAGAAATTTTAATTTAAGAGAAGGTAACAACACAAATTTAAAGTGCTCTCACTTTATTCACCTTAAAGCATCTATAATATTTTGATGTTATTCCAGGGTTCGGAAATACTCACTCATGAGTTTGAGTCTTAAAAGTGCTCAATGAGTTTGTACTCATGCTCGAGAGTTATAAAATAACTCATTTTACTTTTGACCCATGCTCATGAGTGTATCGTTTCAAGACGACTCATGCTCAAGAGTGAGCCCTTTTGAAATAACTCATGAGTAAATTTTAAAACTCATTATTGTAAATAACTTCAAAACAGCCAAAAATTGTGTTAAATTTATAATGTTCGTAAAAATGAAGGAAATACAAAACTAAAGTAAATATACATATTACTAGAATCTTATAAATTAGGAAAAACAACTTATTATTTTATTTTTATCTAAACAAAATCTATATTATCAAAATCAAAATGTTTGGTTTCTAATAAATCAAAATTGAGTTTTGTTAACAAAATATTTGACAATTTTTTTTAGATAAATTTGTTTGCAATTCAGTTAAGATGGTTGCTAAAGCGCTAAATGCCCGTTCTACTGATACTTGCGAAGCAGAAACTGCTAATACAGTTCTGGAAAGACCGTACAAATCTTTATCAGTATGTTTAAATTTTTTCCAATAGGAAATAACATTGATGTCTAACTCTTGAATTTTTTGTTCACATAACAACATTAGTTTTGGTTTGAGCGTTCGAGTAGATTGTGTATTTTGCTGTAATATCATGTTTCGTTGTATATGTTGTCTTAATTTTGAATAACTATTAGTAGATGTTGATGGTAGAGAAAAGGAGACATTCGAACTGTCATCATCTACAGCCATATCAGTATTGGCTTCTTGATTCAAAGCCAAAATTGAATCGAAAAGTTACAAGCAAGTGAGAAATGGCAAGAGTCTTTTGTCTGTCCGTAAGTAAAACTGATATCCTAGAAAATTATATCTCGGGTCGAGATATAAAGCAACCAAAAAATCTTCATTGCCAAATTTTTTTGTTTTCTTGTATTCATAGCATTGTGTAATAAATTGGCATAATTATTTCTTTCTGCAATTTCTGACAATTCTAATTCGCAAGTTAACCAATCGCGGTAAAAGTCGCCAATAGCGTATTGCTCTTGATGCAATTTGACAGTACGCTAAGTGTTTAAACGAATCTACAAATTCTTGAACAAAATTCTAATTTACTGAAATATCTTCCAGATTTTCAGTAACATTATTTCATAACTTTAGCAAAGAATTTATCATGTTAAATGTAGAATTCCACCTTGTAGCGTTGTCTAATGTAGGTATTTTAACTTGAACAATCTCCTGATCTATCGCTCGTCCTGATTTTTTTACAACGTTTCTACCTTCAGTTATTTCGGTATCAATTGTTTTAATTATATCATAGGCAGATAGTTGTAAAGTGTGTGCTGCACATCATACTATAGATAATATGAACTCTAATTTGGATTGTATATTTTCATTTTCATCCTGGAGTTCTTACTTAAAAATGTCACTTTCACCTTCTTTAGTATCTTTTTCTAGAATGGATTCTTCCTGAAGTTCTTGAAGATATTTTGATGCTTTAATTACATTGCTGCCATTATCAGTAGTAGTTGAATAAATTTGCCTAATATCTATTTTATATGTTTCCAAACATCTTAAAATTTAATTTTTTAAAAATTGGGCGGTATGTCTCTTGTTAGTTAGTATCATGCCTAAAAAAATTTATGAAACAAATTATATTGAATATTTGACCAGTGGTATTAATGCAAATTTTATCATTAATATATTGGATATTTATCCCCAAAATACTTTTTTCCATTCGGGAAGCAATATCTAATTTCAAAGATACCATTCGACTACGGGTGTGTTCAATTATTAAGTTTTTAATGTTGTCGGTTGATTTCTCGATAAGCAAACCTATGTTTTTAGAATTGATGCGGACATTAAAGTTTTCTTCATATGGTGCAATTAATTTTTTGAAGAAATCTTGATCATAAAAAATCCGAAATGAAATATTTTTGGCAGTTAGTAAGCCAATACAGCATTTTAAAAAGTTTTTTTTATCCATTTTGAGAGTCAAATTTTGTTTTGTTGTAATGGCAGAATTTATAGCATTTTCACTATTTGTGTCACTATTTTCACTTTCATTTTCACAAATTTCTTGTAAATTTTTAGTATGAATTACCTTATAGTATCTAATTATGTTTCGACTTCAATTTCCACTTAATTTTTTATTGCACATCAAACAAGTTGACTTGTTAGTTTGTGCACTAAAACTTGCATATTGTTCAAAAATTACTCTTTTCATTTTTTTATTCGTTTCAGAGATTATAAAATATTTATTCAAAAAAATCAATTATTTTCCACACTAAATAACTAAGGTTTCTTAAACGAACCAGTTAGATTCGGATTCCAAAGACCCTTTGTTAAAATATTTTCATTATGAAATCGGTACAGGCCGAATAAGCACGATGTATAATCGCAAGCAACACTTTTATATTTCTAAGATAAGTTTTTTTAGAAATGTAAAAGAATGCCGGCAAAGGCATACCGATTTTTTATTAATACAAAACCGTATGTCGCAATTGTGTTCAATTACTTGGTGTCTGTAAATAAGTGAAATGAATTTTAGTATTTTATGTGTAGGTATTTTCATTTGTATCGAGTATCACTAAAACTTTTATGATTTTACTCATGAGGAGCCTATGAGTAACTCATGCATGAGTAGGAGCCATATTTTAAATTGTTTAAATGACTCACTCATGAGTGAGCAACTTAAATTTTGTGAGTAACTCACGATTACAAAACTCACACACGAGCCATAAAATACGACTCGTGAGTGAGTTTTTCTGATCTCTGTGTTATTCAAGTAGTGAAATTGTATTTTCAATGCGCGTTTTTTTCCGCCTGTGCAACTTACTGCATGCGCATTTTTCCATGTGTGGATTTTTCTTGTGCGCTTATATGTTTGTGCGAATATTTCCTGTAGGTTTTTGACTTGTGTGTATTTCCGGTCACCCCAAATTTCAGTATAAAAATATCTTGTTTTATTTTATACGTATTTTTGGATAGATTTTTATAAAATTACTGTACATCTCGCATTTTTATATTTTTACAACGATAAACTTTCTTTGCCTGGTGGCATGTGGGAAATTGACATAGGGCTTTAGGTTTGTATCTAAAATAAATCAGGGAATGACATTCTTTAAATTACTAGTATAGTACTTACCTTTTATTTTGTTTTTTAATTGGAGCCCTTTCTCCTTTTGCACTACACTCTTTCTTCCTCTTCCTGTTTCACGACTTGTGATTGTTATAATAAAATCCATTATAATATATTAATTAACTCATTATCAAAATACTAATCATTATAACTAGTGCTGTGTTCGTCATTGTTCGCTGTTTTCATTCGATTCACAACGATTTTGTATTACTATTAGATCTTCATGGAACTTTTTGTTCTTATAGTTGAATAGAATGTGCAGAAGACTTGCTACATTTTGAAGTTTTTTTCTTTAAAATTCAGCCATTTTATTAACAAACAACTATAACGGTCCATGGTATTCATCCCTAGTGGAAAGTAAAATAAGCGTTAACAAGGAAATTTTATTAAGAAAACTGTATCATGGTCCAGTGCAAATTCAGAAGGACAAACTTCAGAATATAGCAAGTCTTCTGAATATTCTACACGACCATAAGAACAAAAAATTCTATGAAGATCTAATGGTAATGCAAAATCGTTGTGAACCGAATGAAAACAACGAACAATGACCACAACACTGGTTATAATGATTAGTATTTTGATAATGAGTTAAGATTGGGATTTTTCTTTTTGTATTTACATTCTTGAACATATTTCTTAATTCTGATAGACTTTTTTTTATAAAATTGTTTTAAATTATCAAAAATAAGGGTACTTTATTTTTATGCAAAATTCATATTTTTTGTCATATCTCATATACGACTTAAAATTGTTGTTATTTGATAGTTATATTCTGGATTTTAGATTATGTAAAACTTTTTATGCAGAATAACTTTTTTTCGTAAAATTAAAAATAAAAAAGTTTCTCATATTTTTGGATATACATACAAGGTTTTTCCGAGAAACGCCTCAATAAAAAAAATAAAAGAATAGTTATTTTAAAAAATTAGGTATCCTTTTAAAATCCTTTTTTAAATTACATCGTTTTTGGAACTGGCATATAATGGCTACCAAAAAAAAACAAATAAATTTAACGTTTGTAAATGTTTTCTTTTATCAAATGGTCCAGCACTGTTAATTTGCGATACATGCCCTAGTTCCGGTTTTGACTTTTGTTCAGGGCAGTCTGTCTATCTATCCGTCTGTCATATGGCCACATTGTTTAGGTTAGATGTTTTATGATTATCCTTTTTTCTGGTTGTAACTATTTTGCCTCGTTGTATTAAGTCGAAAAATTTCAAAAAATCGATTTTTAGTTTTCTATCTCATTAAATTGTACATGAAATTCTGAATATTTTGGTATATTTTTTTCTATAGTTAGGGTACTGTAAAGACCTCCCATAAAATTATAAACTATGAAAGTCGGAAGCCGATTTTAACAATGCTTGTAGAAGTTGCGTTACTATATTCAGACCACTGAATGACGATCAGTGATGTTCGCTATAATTCAAAGTAAACACCCACATCTAATGTTAAGAATACGCACAAAAACAAAGTGAACAAAACCTTTGAAGAACCTGATAAACAAAAAGTAGAGTAACTTGATAACGCAGTCTAAAGCTAGGTGTCCATATGAGAGTAAAACTCTCGAGAGTAGATATCGCAAATAGATACGTATTCTGAGAGCAACTATTCTGATACTACTGTCACTCTAGTTACTCTCAGAACACATATCTATTTGAGATGTCTACTCTCGAGAGTAACTTTCGAGAGTTTTATTCTCATGTGGACACTTAGCTTAACGTTACCGCCGAGGTTTTTGGCGTTTTCCTCAAAACTAAGTTTTGGAGTATTGTGATCTTGTTTTCTTTGCAAATATTGCACCTATCGAGTTGATTTTTTTTGTTTGAAAGAGGAAAGAAAGGGCAACATAATAACGGATGCTTTTTGCAAAATTTTAAGTATAATCCGAAAAAAAAATAAAACGTATTGCTCAAAAAGAACGTTTGATAAAGTGACTGTAAAAAAATGTGTACATTCAAATTTCCAAAAACCAATACGTTGTTTTGAAGATGAAATCATGCTGAACAAAATAATAAAAAAATATTTAAATCAGAATTACCTTTCCGGAAAAAACAGGGATAGAAATAGCGCTACTTTACCTTATAACTACCGAACCACCTTAAGTTTTTTATAAAATTATATACAGGGTGATTCAAAAGTAAGGGCCGCTACTTCAGGAGCGTATTCTATACGTTAATATAAGATAAAAGTTCAAATACTTTTTTCTTTACTTTTCTTTTTCTCTTCTTTTTTTTATTTTATACTCATAAATGGAACATGTTTCTTTAAAACCCAATTTTATGACTACCTACCAAATTTCAACACTGTAAGACTTCCCGTTCACCAATTAGCATCAAAAAATCACTTTACCGGAGCCATCTTTAAATCGTCATAACTGTCTTAGGAAGCAATTTAGAAAAAAAAGTATTTGAACTATTATCTTATATTAACGTTAAAATACGCTCCTGAAGTAGCGCGCCTTACATTTTAATCACACTGTATATAAAATGGAAAATGTACCAGATGTTATCCATCGTAAGTATACTGCTATGTAATTTATAAATTCCTATAATTATTTTACCTTTTTTTTAGTTAACCCGTAATTGGTGAGGTCCAATTTTCGACACATAAGAGACACTGGTGAGATGGGTCTCTCTGACCCTACCTCACTCAGTTACGAGTTAATTATGACCAGAGATTATTGTGTATTGCAGATAGTCCCCAAAATAATCCCGATCATAATGCTATTCTGAATAGCTTTAAGTTTCTCACACCACCTGATTGTAGCATAACGCCAGTAAAAATATGAGTAATACAATCACGGAAAAAAAATACATACCGATAGGAGGTCCCCTACACAAATACAACACAAACGTACTCAGCTGGAGAACAAACTTGTACATTAAGAGACAAATTATTAAGGTCCACACTCAATAATTGTACAATCATAGATTATGAATTTTTTTGAGGATAGATCCATTAATCAGTTTGGATGGTTGTTCATCTAGAAAGTAAAATGTAGCCACGCTCCAAATTTTCGTAGATCTGACAATATTCTTTGCAAAAAAGAGCTTCAAAAAACTATTAGGATAATAGGTATACATATAGTGTAAAATGTGTGAAAATTGATATATTCTAATTTTTAAATCAATATTCAATTCAAATTTAAATAATTTTTTTAATTTTCTAACGTCAATAATCCAGTTATCATTTAAGAATATATTTATTCATTTATGGCAATTCTGTTTCATTGAATATGTATTAATGTAAACGTTTCTTTTTCCAATTTCAATGAAATAAAAAATAAAAACACTGTTAATTTAGTCTATTCTAAATTGATTTAATTGATTGCTTCCTATATTTTCTCGTGTTTTAAAACTGAAGGCGTTCATAATAATAAAAAATTGTAATGATGTCTTTGACACTTCCATTTGGATAGTTTTTTGCAAAAAGGAACCATCCCACAGAATTGAGATTTTCATATTAAAATATTGTAGCAAAAGACATTGCCTTTGGGGCAAAAAAGTACCCAAACCCCTCCGCAATTCCTATTACCAACTATTAACTAATGAACCAACTCAAAAAATGTGTTGGAAAATAAACTGCCTGTGTAACCAAGCAGCTTGGTTCTTTTCTGCATAAACGACAATTCTGAATTGGATTTCAAAAGCTTATATTTGATGAACATAATTTTTTTAATAACTTTTGATGACTACATTGCGTAGTGCCATTCTTCATCTTCAAAATGCATTTTCGCTTTTTATTATACATTTTTTTTCGCTGAACTATTCAAGTTTAAAGTTGTGCGAAAAAAACCTATGCCGAGCTGCTTTTCATAAACCATCTAATTAACCATACCTGCCAAAATAACATTTGTCATATATCTGACAGCAGTTAGATAAATAAGTTATAATAAGTTAGTTAGTTAATTAGTAATTATTAATTATTAATTATTATTATTATTTTTAGGGTGTCCCTGAAATGCATGCGGAAAATAATATCACGGCATTCTTTGGGTCAAAACATTACAATTTGACTTAAAAATTATTTGGAAAAAGTGTCTCGTTTAGGCGCTATTGATGGTCAATGTTCTTCAAAAAAAAATCGATTCTTGTTGTATCTGGAGAATGCTTCAATGGACTGCAATGAAACTTAGGGTACATTTATTTATTAGTACAAGCATTATTTTGATGTAACATTCATGTTCAATAACAAATTGCAAGTGGTAATTTCTTTGCCATTCTTGTACAAAAATGGACATAACTTTGAACTGGGCA
>JABRWK010000509.1:0-32272 GCA_013372445.1 Hypothenemus hampei | reverse complement strand
ATTTTTAATACAAAAGGATTTTTTTTCATGTTTATGAGCTGAGGTTCTGTATCTTAAGGCATCGTTTACACCAAACGTATTGTCAGCCGCCGACTGTGGGCGAACGTTACATAGTTTACTACTTTTCCATACACATTCAACTTCGTTCACACCATACTGACTATACGCTCTTACTAACAATAAATGCAGTGTGACTTAACATTTACAGTGATCTTGCTCACAGTCGGCAGCTGGCAATACGTTTGGTGTGAACGATGCCTAAAGGCTGCCTTTAGTTGGGTATTTCTTATTTATCCAACTTGATACAATAAAGAAATCTCCGTTCGAATACTTTCGTTACTCATTGTATAAAAATCGCTGTTTTCCTATATTTCTCAATCTTCGGTCAATATCGTGTTTCTTTGATAATAGGATATTTAACTTGTCCTGTAGTGGACGGATAAAAGCATAACTTGGAAGGCTATGATGGGCTATGTTCATGTTTCTCCGCTTTTTTTAAGTGTGCACTACTTTTTAAAGCATCATTTAAGGACCGATAAATAAAAGATGAGAGCCCGGAAAGGGTTTGCTTTTTCCCCCCTTTTTAAAAATTCTTCGCTTTCAAGCGCGTAGCGATATTGTATATTGTGTTTTTTTCGTTTTCTCTTTATTTTTGTGAGGTTTCACCATATTAATAATTCCTTTTGATCTTTCAAGAGCAACTTTCTTTTTACCAATCGATTAAACTCATAAAGAGAGCAAGTTATTTCGAATTCAATGGTAATAATGTCTATGTGTGTGTGTGTACTTACCTTGTTTTTCAACCATTTTGACCACGAAAAACGGTTCAATGCAACCCTGCAAAACAAAAATAAAGTCAATGTTAAATATATTCGGCTGCTGGTAGGTGGTTATGTATTTGCCACAAAAACAACATTGAAATAAATTTGGGGCGTTTTTATAATTTGGCACCGGACCCAAGGTTGCACCTTCAAACTCATTATTTACATCAAATTCGCTTATTTTATTCAAATGCTTTGCCAATTTTCAACACAATAACATTTTTGTTATTATTATTTTTATATTTAAGCACGTGTATTAAAAAAAAGGAAATTTTTCAAGACGAATATACAGAGTGATCCACGAACGCTCTTTACTGTTATCTTGTTTATTCTTTACGGCACGAGTAACATTTTGAGAACACCTTTCGAATAAAAGAGAAACACTTGTGAAATTTTTACGTAATATACTACATTTGGTAAACTCGACTTTTGATATGACAGATGTACAACTTTTTTTACCATTGACTCTTTTTTACAAAATGGCAATCAACCGCCATCTTGAAAGACACCAAAGGGAAACAGTAATATTTTAAAGTGTAGATGACGTATTTCCAAAATCAAAAGACAATAAAACGTTAGTCGCATAAAAAAATAAAGGAGGAGACTCTTTTGAGCCGTGCTGTATATTTGTCCTCGAAACGTTGACGTGAGTTGGTAACGGAAAGAATTAATTTTCGAACGTGCCTTGGCGCTAAAATACGTTCGCACAACACACACACACACTCACAAATATATACACACAGAGGGTTCGTTAATTGAATCCAGACCGTGAAACATGCTCTCTGTTGGATGTTGGAAACCTGTCTTGGCTTTAATTACACACTTTTTTTCAGTTCTTTTCTTTTCCATAAAATCAATGTGGCAACGACTACTCCACCATTTTCTAACATGGTTGAAATCTCAATTAATAACTATCGAGAGTTGCAGCGTCCCAATTAATTAGTTTTCGTGTAGTAATCGACGCTTGCAATTTACGCTGAATAATTATTATTACTGTGTTCAATGCATTAAATTGGAATTAAAATGGATCTGTCTATTTTGGATGCGACTCAGCAACGTGAAAATGTCGAAAAAGCATTCGCGATCATATTTCAATATTATTATCTCCCCTCTCTCTCTTTCTCTCTGGAGTTGGAAAACAGACTGGAGTCCCCTTGAGCCGGGTGCAGTGCTATGAATGTAAATGTGGCCAATGACGTTAAAATATTAATTCCACTTTTTTTTCTCGCCCCCTTCCCTCAACTCGTTTTCATGGGAAATCAGGCAAATTCAAATGATTCAATGGAAAAACGAAGATTTCCTTCCACAATGGGCGCAACAGTCGGAACAATATTGCATCTAAAAATGCGTGTTTCGCATCTAAATTTAAATTTGAAATATGATATGACTGAACTGAAGATATATGAGAGTGATGGTCAAAACCAATCGAAACTTTTGTTCATTAAATATGTTTTACCAGTATTAATTTTTTAACAAATGAATTGAGATATCAAATGTAGCTATTTCATTTAATACTTTGCTGTATGTATAATGCGCATATATTTTGAAATAATAAAACTAAAGTATAAAAACGACAATATACAAAATACAGATAAATAATTGCAAAATAATTAGTTAAAAGTGATGACCAACTTCCACCAAAAAATATGTGCTTCAGATATAAATAAATTTGGACATAACCTTTTATAACAATTAGATATTTTTAATGTAATTGAATTCCAATTAAAATACCGCGGTCAAAAATAGTAAGGCAGAAACATGAATACACCTAATTTCAATTTGAAATAATCAATTCAAACTAATGTTTGGTAGAATCATCTTTGATCCCGGGTCCACTGCTGAGCCCATCTGCATTAAAGTGAATCCGCTAAGCTTTTGCATATATTACTCGCCATTCACTTTACTGCATCTCTCTGTAAACAGCGGTTCATCTTTATTTGAATTTGTTTGTCTAAATCATCCCAACAAGTTTTCGATGGGGTTTAAATCATGGTAGAGCTAAAGACAATTTTTTATCGAATGGCAGCATATGTGTGTGTTTAAGTTTTATCTATACCTATACCTATACCTTCAACGATGTATTGTACTCCCAATTCTAATTAGTGGTCTATTGCCATATCTTCTGCCGTCGTATGTAGACTTTAAACATGTTGGTGGTGGATCTGCTAATTAGGATCGTAGAATCTTTAATCTTTTCGTCTTCTAGCATGTTTTCGACTATCAAGTTATCAAATAATAGAAATTTGCTCTCGTCGCTAGAAAGTTTTAGAAATTAGAGGCTTCTTCTTAACCGCTATTCTTGCATTCAAAATTTTCTTGGAGTTTTCGGTTGTACATATACATATATATGTATTGTATGTATATGTATAATATTTCAGTCAAATAGCAATTTGAAATACTTGAAGATTCTTTTTTCGACGCGAACAAAGATATTTTCGATTTATAACAGCTTCCTCTCTTAATAAGTTTTTAGGCCTGCTTTGTATACACACATATAACTTACTAAAAATTTTCGACAACTATCGTATTGTTTCTTTCTATGAGAACACCGTATAGTAAATTTTTGGCAGAACGCCGATTTACAGTTTTAGTTTTCATATCAAATTTCATATTTCTTATCTGTCATTATTATTAACAAATTTTTTTTGCTGTTGTACGCAATGCAAGAGCGACTGTTGCGTTAAATCGAATAAAATTTAAATATAATCTGTTCCTTTGGTGACAACAAAATGAATCAAAACTTTATCTAGAAAAATGCAATAATGACTTAGAACATACAGGATACAGTACTGTAAAACTTATACTATATATATATATAATTTTATTATTTCAAATAGGAAACCCTGTAGTTTTACTATTTCTTTTACTTTCTCAATATAGTATAGTATAGAAGGTACATATTTGTAGTAGTTTTAAAATTCTAAAGGACACATAATTTTTACACATTTTACATTGATATTTAAAAACAAAATACAGTGTGTCCCAAAAGTAATGAATCAAACACAAAAGGGAGATTGGAGACATTATGTGTAATCAAAAAGCTCAATAAATGATAGCCCGTTTCCTTATAGTTTTCGAATTATTCCATTTTTTTTGTCATATGTAAAAAAACGCGACAATTTGAAAAATGATAAGACATGATATGTCTTTTCACATTTCAAGTCGTTATTATCATAAAACAGAAGGGTAAATAAAGGGTATTTGGAATAAAATCATATTTACAGATATTGCCTCTAATCATTAAAGGTACTTTTGAAAAATGAAAAGAAAAAACTGTTTTTTTACATAACAAAAAAAATAAATAATCCAGAAACAATTGGGATTATCATTTATTAAACTTTTTTGACTAGAAATAAGTTCCCTTACCTGCCATTTGCGTTTGATCCATTACTTTTGGAACACTCTGTATATGTGAAATTTTAATTAATTATTTAATTATTACTTTAATTGAGGCATCAAACTTTTGTACATCCTGACCTACAATATTTATATTTATTTAACTGTTTTTATTATAAATAAAATTCAGTCATTAGTTACTTATATGAAATTATCGTTTATTTCTTTGTCAATTTCGAAAAATTGTCATTTTTAGCTACACATATTTAACTCTTTGTTGGAAAAATTGAAATACCATTATAGATAAAATTATATAGTTGATAAATTAAACTGATTATTTGCTTAAAGATGTATATGAACCAATAAAATAAGGAATATTTCCCAAGTTGTGCCCTACTCTGTAACAAAAATTGATTACTGAAAAGTATCCAAGGTTATATCCACTATTACTATACAGAAAGGTTTCTTTTACGTGTATCGTTGGAATTGATATAGACACACAGGGTCAGAAAACAATCCTTAATGCAAATAGTATTTGTTATACATACTATACATACTATACCTATATTATACTATACGTCCTACTACTGCTACATAATAAAAAATATGTATATTTTTACGGAGCATTTAAAGAAAGTTCTAATAAGAATTAGAATTTCTTTCTATTTATGGTGTACCCTATATAATTAAAAATATTTATAGGTTACAGAACTTGAAAATTAAATAAACATTGTTTTTATACTGTTTTGTAGGATTGATATGTTCGATAATTGAGCTATTATTGATAAACTATTGTTAGTGGGTGGAGGGGGGGGGGGCTTGGTAGCTCCTCTGCATAATAAATGCGATATAAACTTTTGGCCATAAAATATTTCATTTTTTTTATTAAGAGTTTTTACACTTGATTATTTATTGAGAAATATCTATCAGACAATAGTAAAGTTTTCATATGTATTGCTGCCAACACTATACTTATTTTATGTAGGTATGTGTGTAGTTGTAACATGGTCTGCAGAATTTTTGGATGGAATGGGGAAAATGTCACACCCTTATCACCTGGCAAATGAGGTGGAGTGGGTGGACGAAAATCTAAATTTAAAACGAGAGAGTCGCTCACGTCTATATTTAATTTTGCTAATAATTGAAATGGAGTCGAGGAGGAGGAAACTCAGCCAAATACTCGATGGAGAAGAGTTGATTCGAAAAAAATAACGAAACGATTCCTGCTAATAATAGTCGAGTGAACGGAAAAAATGTCTCTAACTCAGGCGATTTCAGGCCTAATCTTTATCACGAAAGGTTTTTGTTTGTTTCTCCAAAAAGAGAATTATAAGTTATAAAAAAATTTTCATGCATCTATTGTAAGGTGGTGTGTAAAATAATTTTTTTCAAGTGAAATATTTTTAATTCCCTTCGATTTCCCTTGAATCTCCAAGCATCTGTCGCTGCTACTATTCCCGATTCGAACTTTTCTCCAATTTAAACTGAACCTTTCTCTTCTCCGTTTCTTTCTTTTTTTTCTAACACAGCCGACGCTATTTCAAATTAAATCGCAACTTCTTTTTTTAAAATTAAATTAAAAGAAAGAAGGAAAGAGAGTAAGAAAAAAGTGTCTACGAACAATAATTTTTTTACGACGCCCATTAATTTCCTTGAACTTTTGCCAAATTTTAATTAGGTACCCAGACAAACGAGCCATAAAAAACTAGTTGAACACATTGAATTTTGGCAACGCAGCGCCCTGCTGTCACAAACATCACATTAAGGGACAGGATTGAGAGAGAGAAAAAGGGAGAGAAAGAGAAAGAAAGAGAAAGAGAGAATGGAGCCCCATAATGGGGACCAAAGATTATAATTCGCAACAGAGGGCGCCCCAATATGGTACTTCCGGACCGATAATGGCCAAAGCCAGGCCTGTTAGATTAATTTAATTGGATCGGATGGTTTTTAAAGTGGGGAAAGTTTGAAATAGTTGCTTTTCGGGTTGTTTTTTTCCCCTACTGTTTTCAACAATTCAATTCCACTTTTCAAGTTTTTTTTTTAATGAAAAATATTTAGGTACTATAAAATACACAACATAATTCTTGTATATCGGTATAGTTTCGGTAACTGAAACTGAAAATTGGGTTTGATGCCAATTGCGGATGGTAACTAAGTATGTGGCCAAACTTCAGGGTACCAATTAGAAGACAAAGTATAGTTTATACACTGTGAGCATATTTTGAAAAAGAAAAAAAGAACATTCTATTTCTATTAAATACGCAAACATTTTCCTATATGTACTTACCCAATGCAACAACTATAGTTTCAGTATTAAAGACTATCTGTAAAAGTACTCCAGAATGAGAGACTTTACTATATAATCATTTATAGTTCTTACGAATTTCCTTTTTATGTAATTGTTGAAAACAAGCTCTATTTTCCTTATACTAGTTTCTTATTTCGAAAATTAAAACAAATACTAGAAACATAAAACATATGAGACAGCCGCACTCATAAGTTATATTTCAATGGACGTAAATGGGAAAATATGCTTTTTCAGTGCAATCTTTGTCTCTCTCTCTCTCTCTCTTTCTTTCTTTCTTTCTTTCTTTCTTTCTTCTTTCTTCTTTCTCTCTCTCACTCTCTCTCTATCTATCTATCTATCTATCTAGCCATTAAAACAATGCATAATGCACGTACATACGTGACAGAGTCAATACACACTCGTGTACAAGACAAACAATACTATATGGCCATTGTTTCTGCCATAAATGCATGAAATTTGCTTCGGGAATAATAATGGACGGGCAAGTTAAGATTTATTATAGGTGTAACCGAATGTTAAATTACATATAAACAAAAAAATGCTTCTAAATGTGAACCGAAAAATAACGATTCAAATATTTTCCATTGAAAATAAAACCGAGGAGTATTTAATTTAAATTGTTGAATTCATTCATCACACGACAGATTATTGTCTTTTGACAAAACACAATTGCGCTCAGGGAAATTCAAGAGGGCATAAGTCCGATCTGTTGAAACTGAGCCCCAATAGTTTCCAACAATTAGGCTAGATGTTATCAAATATGCAATATTAGTCTCGTATCGATATAGATCCATTCAAGATCTTGTTCCATGTTGAATATGTTTGCAATTTTCGATTGAAAATCAAATTCGTACTACACACCCTGTACATTGGGGTATGTTAAAATAAATTCGTATAATTTGGAGACAAATTCCTTCTAGTACCTACTACGTGATCCTATTATCTTGTCTTCTATTTTGATTCCAGACGAGGGAGAGTAATACGAAGGCAAATCTTTACTTTGGCAAAATAAATGAATTGACTCTATGCCGGTGGGCGGCAGACAGGGAGGGGAAGGTGGGGGCCCCATCCCGTCACTCCCTCATTTCAAGGCCAAATGCACCACCTAACAATTCGAAAATGAATGATCATAATTTTCGTTTATTCTCAGTTTTACTAGGGGGTTGAATAGGCGAGAAAAAAGAAGTCCTCGAGCATAGTTTTAATAAATCTTCCGTCCTACCCCTCCACACACTCTGGTTTTTTTGTCCTCATTCCTCTCGAAAGAAAAAAAGAGACTAAGATAAATTTATTCTCACCTATTTCCGGAGCTATTTAAAGTTTGGAATGGAATACCTCCCTGGGGAATTTACAATTCAAATGTTAATCCAAGAGTTAAATGGAAGCAATCAGGATCTTGCTGTGCGAGTGCCAGACACTTCAAAATTCGGCATTGGTTTGACGCTTTAGTGTAAGGTGGGGTGAGGGTGGTAGGAAGGAAGGAAGGAAGGATTTTTCTTCGAGAAAAAGGGACGAAGACAAAATAAATCCCCGCCTTTACTGATGGTATGTGAACATCCGAAAATTTCAGCACCTTTTCCTTCTTCTTTTCTTGGATAAAATTTACGAGCTCGCGTAATTTCCGGATGAAACGTTTCGCTTCCCTTTCATATATGTATATGTATACGCACACATACAAGAAACGAATGTAAATATTTTTATTATTATTAGCATTATTACCATTCTTATTACTATTATTATATGTATTGTCCAAGATGGGGAAATCGCAAGCAAAGACTAATGAACATTTTTAATGTTCGAAATCGAGAAACGAATTACGTGTATTTATTTTTTTGAATATTCTAATTGAATATGATTTTGGTTGTCTGTTTCGAATAAAACACAATAAACAATGTAAATATGGAAAATTTAAATTATCTAAGAATTAAATAGATATTTGCTAATTCTGTCTCTTGAGCTTGAAACGCATTTACTTCAACCCAATTTGCCTCGAAAAGTTTTGACCAAACGTTCTGAAAAACCTTTCAGCCCATGACAGGATAACTATGAAGGCAACAAAAATGTCTGAACAGGGACTAAATCTGATGCAGGGCTATGCCAAATATTATACACACAAATATAGGAAGTGGTATACTAAATGGCTCAAGCGATTTCTCGAAAATCTTTCTCAAAACAATTTCATTAAAATGGATCTGGAAAACAAAATGAGCTGGTTTGCTATTTTTTCGAACAACCAGTGACGGGTTTGAATTGCTAATTTCCTCATTTAAGGAAAATTTTATTAATAATTCCACCGAAAAGTTTTCATCTATCTACCCTTGCCCGGTTTATCGGGGATTCATTCATTTATCTTCTTGGAACGATGAAATAAACTATAGAATAGAAAGAAGTTACCGACATGTTGTCTGAATGTAAAAGTATTGTTGTTTTGGGAATTTAATTTTCCACTTTTCTTTCCGACATCATAGAATTCAAATTACGCGCCTCGTTTTTCCCCACTAGACCGACAACCATAAAGACCGAAGAGCTAAAACAAAAAAGAGGGGGATGGGTTCAGAGTAAACGGGAAATATGGTCGAAACGTGGACTATTTATTACGCAATCATATTTCCTGGACTTTAAGATATTTAGGCCGAACGGCACGATCACTGTTCTGGCGCCCTAATTCTCTACACATTTTCCAGTAGCATGTTTTTTTTGTTTTTTGTTTTTGTGAGCAAAAACGTAATAAAGGACGAAACGTTCGCTCGACCTTTCAGTTCAGTTAATTTACGAAAAGAAAAAAAATCCATTCCCCCAAAGAGAGCACAGTATTCATTTTAAATTAGTTAGTTTGGAACGAAAAGATATTAGCGCGTTGGGAGTGAGGATGGGGGGATCATTCCCCAAACTTTCGGGACTAGGATAATAATGGTCTTCGGAAGTAGTGTAAATTTCGGAAATTTATCTTTATATTCGCTGACGCTTAAACCTGAATTTTTCACAAAAATTTGCTTTCAGAAATTCATATGAGCTGATCAGAAAACAACATTTTGTAAAAAACATCTTAAAAATAATGGTGATGTTTGCTTATTATTTTTTTTAAATAAAATTTGAGCCAGCTATATTGAGTTATAGAATATCAAATTATTTTCAATTTGTACCCGTACAAGGTGGATTGTTTTTTATGTTATTAATGTGTTATTATATGTATAGGAAACAACAAGAGATATCAAAAGTTAGATACAGCAACCTCCGGCTCTATTTTTTAAGAAAATTATATTTAGAGCGGGAGAGAAGAAGAGAGAGAGGGAACAGTTTTAGTACTATAGCTCTTCTATATTTTATTTATTCCAACATAGGTATCTTAAAACAAATGAATCATTCTCAAGGCGCACTTTTGTCTAAAGATGAATCCAGTGGCATTATGGTAGATTTTTAACTGGATTTATAATTGCCAACGGAGTTGTAATAAACAGATGCAGAAAAAATTACAGAAAAGACTGTCTCCAGAATCATTCATTCGTCTTGTGGTACCTGTTTTAATAAACCAAATAACAAATAATTTTAAAAATTGCCAACAGTCCCTAGCCCTCTTTTTCTAGCTCTTATGAACTGAAATTTTCTCAGAAATAGATATGGAGGCTGTTTTATCATATTTTTGATATCGTTTGCCGTTTCCCATATAATACCCTATTAATAACATGGAAAATAACATCCATCTATCCGGTACGGAACGTTTGTCGTAAATCATTTCACGATGCATATTGTGACTGACCATTAAAAAAAGTGTACACGAGCCAAAAAGTGAAGTTTTAATTTTAATGTTTATCCTGCACTATTCCTGGATGCGCTTCATGCATATTTTCAAAATATTTTTGCTCAAAATACACAAATAAAAGTTTCCTTTCCAATTTTAATGTTGCGCCATTACATAAAACATTATATAAACACCACCAATTATTATTATTATTATTATTAGTAGCAGGCCAGTGCCGGGCTCAATTTACTTTTCGCCTCAACCAATCGTAATTTTGCAACAACAACAGCAACAGCGACAAGGCAAAATTTTGTATTGCACGGGACCCTGATGTGGTTTCCATGCAAATAATGCGGCTCGGGGAATCAGGTTAGCCCGAATTAGCGCATTGCGGTAGTTTTAGTTTTCCTATCGGGCCTGAAATACTACAATTCCTTTTTTGTTTATTGCTCTGGTGGCATCGTCGCGTCTTTGAAAATCGATAACTGGGCACGAAACGGGGCCCTCGAAGTGGCTTTCGGAACTAAATGTTTAAAGTCCTTGGAAGAATGAACCTAAATTCCAACCGAAACAGACCTAATGTCATTTCGAAATAGGAGAACAATGGTTAGGCTCCATGCATACCCTGAGGGTGTTCCAAAAATACGATACCTACCGACAAAGTTTCATGCGAGAGAGAGGATATTTTATTTATCTAATAAACGCATGGCCGCACATTCGGGTTTTATAATGTTGAAGCTATTTAAAAACTGTTTAATCATTATTGAATGTCTAGATAATTGTACATTGTTGACATGAGAATACCTTGTCATAAATCGCCTATGATACACATAGCAATCATGACCAATGATTTCACAATTGAAGAACTTTCTGTCTTGCACCTGGCTTATCTAATGCACTAAATTGCAATGAGAGGGAAACTGCATGTCTTTACGAACAGAGGTTTCCTAATCGTATGCATCTACATTTGTTTCTAATCATGTTCGACCCGGCCGTCGCTGCCGCAGCCGCTTTGGAGAGTATTTTGGAGATTAAATTCTGATGGTTATCCATATCGATTTTGCAATTTTGCCAATGGTTTTGTAGGTGGTCCAGAATTAAACAGATTCTTACTTTGGAAGATGAGTATTATTTTCTGATGAGACGTATTTCATACGAGAAAAAATACCAACAACAGTGTTCTTTAAATTCTTGCGCAGAATGTTCTTCCTGCATATTAAATTGTGTCCCATTCAATCAAATAAGAAAAAATATGATGATTTAAACATGGCGATTTGAAACGTAATTTTTTTATTTTAGATAAGATTCCAACCAATGGATTGAAAAAAGAGAACGGGAGATCCGGTTTTCTGACTTGTTCCTTTTCCAAATTTGAATCTATTTATTTTTTTTCTCAAACTGTAACAAGGGAACCACCCGAGGTGTAACTCGCCGATCTGGATGAAACTTTGCATACTTATAGTACTATGAAAAGTAATCGGCACGTATTTTTTTTATTGGCAATCGTCAAGGTTTAAGAGGTGAAACCCACCCCCAAAGTTTTCGCCAATTTTTCGTTTTTTGGCGGTAACTTTTGATCCAGGTGACTTAGAACAACGGCGAAAAAGGCAAAATGCGTCTTTCAATTCTCCATCGACCCATTAAGGTCCAGAAACAATATCACGTTTTGGATCAAAAGTTACCGCCAAAAAATGAAAAATTGACGTAACTTTGGGGGTGAGTTTCACCTTTTAAACCTTGACGATTGCCGATAAAAAAAACACGTTTCGATTACTTTTCATAGTATTATAAGTATACAAAGTTTCATCCAGATCGGCGAGTCACACCTCGGGTGGTTCCCTTGTAAGATGCTATAGATATTATTTCGAAATTTTTGGTTTCTACAAGGGTTATGAGTGTGCAATGAGCATACTTACATACATATGTAAAAATATATTCCTGGAATCTTTCTAGCACCACGTTCATAAAACTAACGTTCATTTCTATTGCAAGGAATGGTGAATTTTTGTAAATCATTACAAAATAAATGATTCAATTATGAAATTTACCTAATAATGCTATGATAAATATGTATCTAAATAATACATTTATCTGTTCCGCCAACGAAATAGCATTATAATTTGCGGATAAGTTTATGTTTTCTAGATATGAAAAAAATGTTTATCGCATGTCATTTTTGGGACAGCCTGTCTGTAGAGATATGTATATTATATCTGAAATGTGTAGCGTACACGTTTAAGTTGGTACACCGGCAACGGTATAAACAAGAAAATTTCACATTAATAAGTATCAATCAATTATGGTCAAGTTGAATGCACAAAATCTTCATATCCGCCCACACGACGTTTGGAATTTCCTTTATTATGGGTCCCGTCCCGTCCCTTCCTTTCCTTTTCTTGGTTTTCGACCGGAATTTAATTATGGTCCGAGGGGACCGACCGACAAGAACCGAATCGAGTGGAAAAAAAAGGAGATTCTAAGAAGAAGAAAAAAACATATCGATACTGGACTGGATAATATTAATCATATTTCTGTTTGACAGGAGAAGGAGGAGCAGTAGCAGCAGCAGTAACGACGGCGGAAAGATATTCGCCCGCTTACGCCCCGTAGGTGGCAATCAAATGGTCACTTCCAGAAGGGTGACAACTAAATGAAATTTACTTCCCGCAAAATGGATATTAATCAGTCGCAGATAGTCAATTGTTGTAGTCGATGCTTGATCTAGATAATGGACAATACTGGATATATTTTAGGTAAGTTGTTGTTTGATTCATTTAACGTTTATTATATTGTTCCATATTCAAATTCAGGCAATACGTCCTCCTCGATGAGGTACTACAATACATCTATGGTAGACGATAGTTCAACAACAATAAATGATGACGATCAGATCTGGAGTAATTTTCTGTTATTTGTTAAAACGACCATCATGGGTAGCATCATCATTGCTTCGATATTTGGCAATCTTCTGGTTATCGTCTCAGTGATGCGTCACAGAAAATTGCGTGTTATCACCAACTATTACGTCATTTCTTTGGCTCTAGCTGACATGTTGGTTGCCATGTTGGCTATGAGTTTCAATGCAAGCGTCCAAATTTTTGGCAGATGGCTCTTCAGCTATACACTGTGCGATGTCTGGAATAGCTTCGACGTTTATTTCTCCACCGTGTCCATTTTGCACTTATGTGACATCAGTATAGATAGGTATGAATGGTATTTCCGTTATCCGTTTGTTGTTCGGTGAGTCTCAACAGAATGGTTTTCCAATTTCCAGATATTATGCCATTTGTAAACCGTTAAAGTATCCCGTACACATGACCAAGCAAGTGGTGGCAATGATGCTCGTAAACAGCTGGGTTAGTCCAGCCTTTTTAAGTTTTTTGCCCATTTTCTTGGGTTGGTATACCACCGACGATCACCAACGGTCCAGAGGTAATAACCCTTCCGAATGCAAATTCGTGGTGAATCAGACTTATGCAGTGATCAGTAGCGGCATAAGTTTCTGGATACCAGGTTCCATCATGATCTACATGTACTCGCAAATATTTAAAGAAGCAAACAGGTGATATGAAATTATCCATTTTGATTAATTTTTCTCTTAAATCAATTACGTATTTACAGACAGGAGAAGGAAATGTTTAATAGACATGGGGCAGCAATACTTTTGCAGGCCAACAACACCAACGGGGACATGTTATCGAATTCGGGAGGCTCCTCCAAGACATTGACACTGCACGAAATCAACAACCAAGATCATCTGCATCACACACCCACAAGAGAGCGGAGCATTAGCCGAATGAAACGAGAACACAAAGCTGCTAGAACCTTGGGGATAATAATGGGTAAGTAGAGTAGTGTGTCGACCATCATCAAATCCTATATTAATTATTTTCACCTACCCAAAAAACAAAAAAAACAAACTAAAGGCATCTTCATACTGTGTTGGCTCCCCTTCTTCCTCTGGTATGATAGCGTAGCCTTCTGCCACACCTGCAACTGTCCCGATTTAGTCGTTGCAATCCTCTTCTGGATAGGTTACTTCAACTCAACATTGAATCCTGTAATCTATGCCTACTTCAACAAGGACTTCAGGGAAGCATTCAAGAACACATTACAGTGCGCATTTTGTTCGTTGTGCCGCCGAGCACCCTCGGACCTTGCGTATATCGACCAGAGACGGCCCAGCGTGCGATACGAGGATAGAACTCGTAGCGTGTTTTCCGAAACATATTTGAAACACACAGTCGACCGACGAAATTCTGAATTTGGATCGACACTCTGAGTAGATTTTTCTAGCAGCAGATTGACAACGACTAGTTTCTGATCCGAAACTTGGGTTTAATGTCAAATCCATCATCTGTTGCTAGAAGAAGCAAAAAAAGGACAACACAACATTTTTAAAATCAAAAGCACAAAAGAAGGAAAACAAGCAAAACAAAAATGGTGCTCCATTTTTTTTCTTACAAGCTATTTAGTCTCCCCAGGTTATTGAATTAATGAACTGTGTATCGGTAATAAAATGCGATGTACAAAAAGTGATAATTTTAAGTTATGTTAGTGTTGTATATGGAACATTTTTTTTTAATGTAAATAACCTCTCACTGTCCTGGGTGGGTGTCTATGTCTGTGTGAGTAAATGAGAAGGCACTTTTTTTATATTTAGGCAGTAAGGACTATTTATAAATATACATACATAGATAAACACGTATATGTATACATAAGAGTACATAAATTGAAAATTCTTTGAGCAATAATAACATGTTTCTCAATTTCCATATTACTTGAGTCCGTTGTTAATTGAAAAATATCAAAATTTACATTCCGAATGATAAAACTATTTATACAGGGTTAAATCTTTTTTAAGTCGGGGACAAAACTCTAGGGCTAATATCTTTATAGGGTTAGTAATCGACGTATAAATATGCGAGGTCTTAAAGCATGTAGTTGTTTTTGAGTTATACGTACAGGGCTATATCCAAATTTATCCAGATCTGAAGCATGTATTTTTTTAAAGAAAGTGGATATTACTTCTAATTTATTATTTTGTCATTATTTTCATTAACATATAGAGTTTCAATAAAAATTCGTCGTTTGAAAAGTATGACAAATAAAACGAAAATAATACAATAGTGCAGGCATATAGACTGATCTGCTATTTTATTTACAATATTATACAAGATATAGATTTTTTTGATAACTAAGGATCCACGCATATCTTTACCACTGGTAAGTTTCGAAAGCTGGCAATTGATTTTGTTTCATAATCAATATACTAAAAATATTTATTTACACACTGAGAATTGATTATATTACCACTTGAGGCGATTTAAAAATTAGAATTCATAAGCGGACCTTTTATTTAAACATCTTATATATCCCGAAAAGGCATGCTGCCTAAGACCCTGAAAATTTATATGTCCATACATAAAACACACACAAACTCTATTATTGGCCCTGGATTTAAGACTTCTACTTAAGAAAAACCCTATATATCCTCTTTTTCGACTTTAAACTTTTGCATATTTGTTTCATTCCTGAAATTAAACCGAACGAATATTTATTCTGTTTCTTTTTTGTAGGCAAGAATTCTAGTTTTATGTACGCGTCATTTAAAACAAACAAACAAACAAACAAAAAAAGACTGTATCTTCTGTAACACAAATTTAAGTATGTACGAGGAAAAAATGCGCCTATCTCCTTCTTACGATTTACATACATACACGTACATATGTACGTATATGGTAAATGTGAATCAAAACAGTACAGCACAACGAAATTTCATATACAAGGTATCTTCCAAATGTTTGCGAATATTTTAATTGATGAAAGTTGATCATTTGAGAATGAGTTTTTGGAGTTTTCAAAAAAAACAAAAAATAATTTAAAAATATATTTTTTGCGCTTATTTCAGCGATCATGAACCAACTGGTATTATCACGTAGGTTGACATCACATATATATGCAATGTTGCCACATTGCCAAAAAGTGCCAAAATATTACTACACTTTAATGTAAGATTTGCAAATTAAAATTTGGACGGAAACGGGTATTTTTGGGAAATCGATTTCAATACTAGATAAACTATTTTTAAAATCTCATTTCAAATTTAATATCAAATTTAAATACACAAAATGATCTCAAATCAATTTGGTCACACAACATAAACGATATTTGTTACAATAAGTGTTCAAAATGCATATCGTTATTTCTAATATAAATATGAATTCTTCTCAACAGTCAAGTAGTTCGGCTTCTGTTAACCCTGGAATAATATAGCTATTTAACCCTCCGTTACACGTGCTATGAGTAAAATGCTCACATTTCGCATGTCGGCCCGGTTACAAGAGATTCACGTAAGTATATTTTCTCTTGTTATATTAATTCTGCTATCACTAACAGCAGTTATTTTTTTGTTAAAATGATAAATTATAATGTACAATATTTATTAGTAATATAAATGTTTTTTTTTGTTAGAAAAATAATAAACTTGCATGTGTTAGCAAAATACTCACGAGCGTGTAACGGTATACGAAAATGAGGCGCTTGTAACAAAGGGTTCGCATCGACGCATGTTTCTTAATTAGATCAACACGTAAATTTTAAGTCTTACCTACCTACAATAGCATTCTTGGGTTAAGTTTAAGTTTACCCGGAAAAACTACCAGTATCTCTTAACCGTTGCACAATGGGTAGAAATGTATGTTTGTATGGTACTCGGAAATTTTGACACCGTTTTTTCAGAAAGGATACGAGCTTAGCGGGCGTTTTAGAAAACCCAATCACAATATCAGATAACTCCTCATTTGAAAATCTTGCTATTTTATTTATTTTCACTGTAAAATAACGAATAACGCCGAACGTCAACTTTCGAAAACGATTTCGTATTAACTAGAATCCTTCAGGAATGCTAACATGTTGCCAAGTAATATGACCCTACAACAACAACAATTAAATGTAAATAAACAATTTCTGAAGAAATATAAATATAAGATAAATAATTAAAAAAAATACAATTCATAAAAATGCTAATCGATCGGTCAGAACATGTCATGAGTTTGGATTAAGACTTCGCACCTAGTGATATGACAAGACAAAATTAAAAAAATATTTCACGGTCAATATTAAGAAAATAGGTTCTAGATTAATAGCAAGATTGTTACGATTTTTTTGTAGAACAAAAAATTTTCCCAACCTCAGGATATTACCGAGCTTCACTGGTTTAAATATTCACAGACATTTCGAAGATACCCTGTATGTGTATACATACAGTTTACTCACGAAATTGATGGTATACCAGTCACCTTTCAAGGATGAGGTAAATACGAAATAGTCCAGAAAATATGGTCTTACATAAAATTATTCAATTTATTTTTCAAAAAAGTCATAACCCCGCTTATGAATGAATTAAATTTTAATGGTTATTTGGTTCATAATAAGAACATCATAGACGCTTTGATAGCATGGAAGTTACAAATTTTCAATGATTCATTCCGATATACTCTGCAGGACCCCCAAGCATCAAGAAATTTTATTTCAGATCGTTTATGTTTTTACGTTGAAAATTTTTTATTTTTGACTTTTGACTTCTGATCATAAATTTAAATAAATTTTCAATAGACCTTTTATCTGAAAACTGGGCATAATATTTTTGATAAACCTTTTTTGAGATGAACGGTTTTTTTCTGAATCAATGGGCAATTCTACCTTCGTATCGTTGCCATACAGCAAGAAAACGAGCAATATATTCATGCAGTAATTTTCTCATGTAATTATACAGACAACAAACTTAATTTAGAACTTTCTTTCTTATTCTATTAATTCATGTTTTCAATAGTTCTTTTTCTACTTATCTATATTTAGACAGTAATTTTCTAACGCAGGTCAAATGGGTGATGCGGTTAATTAATGTTCCTATCTCGCCAAAAAAGATTGTCTTGCACAACACGACTTTATTATTCGTTTTTGTATTTGAACAGAAACCTAGCTGACGAACTTCTGCCATTTTTATTACGGCTGCATGCGGATGTTTGCAAAACACAAATTCACTTTAGATCACTCCGTATAAATTGAAACAGTAATAAATTTACCAGATAATTGTTTGACATTGCATGCATTACGCAAAATAACTAGCAAAATATTTCCAGATGTCCACTCAACAATTTTGTGTGAAACCATGTTTTGTGTACTTTTTCTTGATTTGTACTTAAATAAAGTTACGTTGGATTGTACATAATTTTCACACATTTAATTCGAACATTGTCGTCGTCGTTTTTGATTTTAATATTAATTAATTAACCCGTTCGCTGCTGACCTAGTATTAAGTTTTCGCACCCAGTGGCGAACGATTTTTGTTGTATATTGTGCCACTATTATATCCCTAGTCGACGAAAAACTACCGACCAGTGCCAAAAACCTTGTTTATAGGGCCAAACGGACTTTGACGGATATGTCCATCATGCGCATATAGATATAACTTACTATATGAGTGCAGCATGACGGAAATTTCCGTCAATTAGCAGCGAAAGGGTTAATAAATAAAAAAGAAAAACCACATAAAATGAAAAATTCTTGAAGATCTGTGTCTAATCTGTGTATGTACGGTGGGGTATAGGTTCGATTTTGTGAGTGAATAACTGTATACATATACAAGGTGAGTACCTAAAGTAATAGTACACAAAGCAAAAGCAAATTCCTTATGTAAGAATAAGACAATTGTTGCCCCCGGAATCCATACTAAATGCCGAACTAAAGGGTTTTCTATTTTTCAATAAGTCTTACAGGTTTGGTTTTTGAAGGCTATTTACATATCATGTAAGTCAGCTTAAATAATTATTTCATGGTAATAATTCAGGTAGTGATTGTCATTTACGCTAAATTGGGTATGTTTAACTTGACACATAAAATTTTTTTTAACTATCTCATATTTTTTACCCAAAAAAGCTATACTTCTTAAAAATCTGTGAGGGCCGGTTATCGTTTTCGAGATAATCACATTTGAAGTACTCAGTGTCATCAACTACATAAATATGTTCATTTCGGTTGAATCATAAAAAGTCAAATTCTTTTTTTAAGATGGCAAGCAATACATAATGGAGCTGTCAAAGATAGCCTCTGTGAACAAGTATATTACTATGAACTGAAAATAACAATTTCATTTGGCAGTATTGTATCAAAGATCGCATAATTTAATTTTTTACCTAATTTGTCATTTTTTTCGTTAAAAGTTTCGAATATTTTTGTAAGACAAATCACAAACTATTGATAATGTTCACAGTAACTGTTTTCGGAAAACCCGTTCAAGGTTATCATTTTTAAATAAAAATTGACAGTATATTTTTGAACTGAAATAGATATACAGGGTATCTGGGGTTTTTGTAGAATAAATTTAAACATGTATTCTACACAAAAAAACAATATTAGTTTGCTATATAAACTATATTGTATAAATGCTTTATTAAGGAAATATAGATATGCGTGCATATTGTTTTGTTTTAAAACAGTCCATATTGTGCTTTTAAAAATGTTTAATTGCCTGGATGCAAAATTTAATAAATAAAATAAATAGTTAGTTTAATTTAATTCCTGATTGTCTGTTTGGAAATCTTCTCCGGTAAGTTATTTAAATTATTAAACGTGACACATGTCAAAATTCTAAATAATTAAAATGTCAGAAACAAACCGCACCCATTCGATAAAAAAAGTAAGTTTAAAAAAGTTCCATTTTGCAAATAACTTAAAAACGGCGACAGATATTAAAATTGTTAAAACACAAAAAAGTTTTTAAATTGAGCAGGCAATTTAACACTCTAAAATTAAATGTTATGTGATGGACCACAAAAAAGTTCTGGACGATAATATGGATCTTAACTCCAAGAAATATTACCCTGTAGACTTGCAAGACCATCCAGTATTACCTAATCATGCAGACCCTAAAGAATAACTTACGTTCAAAATTTGAGCTCAATATCTCAAAAACTTTTGAAGTTATATGTAAAGGATAAATTAAAAAAATATGAAACTTCAACACCCCGTATTTCCTTAATAAAGCTTTTATATAATATAGTTTATATAGCAAACTAATATTGTTTTTTGTGTAGAATACATGATTAAATTTATTCTACAAAAACCCCGGATACCCTGTATGTATGTAACTGGTGGTACTAAGTAAGTACTTAACATGTAATTATTCCAAAAACCCCTGTCAAATAAGTATAATTATAAAATTTGAAAAACTATAAAGTTTATACACAAAAACATCAGAAAAATTAAATAAAAATTTAACACTCTGTAATTCGGTTGTTAATATGGATTTTCCGGATCAGGGTTCATAATCCAAACCGTTTTATTTTTATACAGTGTCGAAGTTTTGGGTGGAATAATCCATATAACTAATACTGCGAACATCTATTCCCAAAGTCCTCGGACCCATCGATTTTTGTTTTTGGCTGCGGTTTTTTTGACGATTAATTCATATATACACGGTGGCTCAAAAAAAAATTACAATAATCAACTTTTTTTTCAATTGTAAACATATATTTTTATTTCATTTTTGAATTATGCGTCAAATTAGAAGTATGTTTCATGTACCATGTCCTATAACTAATTCCAACAGTAATAGAAAAATTTACGATTAAACATATCCATAACTAAGGTCCCGAGTATTTGCGGTCAAAATCCTCGGACACGTAAACTTAGTTTTTTCAAAACGAACATTTTTTGATAATCTTTTGCTTTCATTCGCACCCAAAAAAAAAAGAAGAATCAAACAAAAGATAATTATCAAAAAATATTCGCATTGCAAAAACTAAGTTTACGTGTCCGAGGATTTTAATCGTAAATACTCAGTCATTGTTATGTACGGTCTTTGTTATTGATATGTTCACCCGTAAATTTTTCGGTAACTGTTGAGTTTAGGATTATGACGTGGTACATGAAATATACTTAGAATTTGATGTAGAATGCAAAAATGAAATAAAAACTATATGTATGCTTCCAATTGAAAAAAAAAGTTGGTTGTCGTAATTTGTTTTTGAGTCACCATGTATACATGAATTAGTTATCTGAAAAATCACAGCCAAAAATAAAAATCGATGGATCCGAGGTCTTTGGCCGTAGATGTTCGCGGTATAGTTATGTGGATTATTTCACCCAAAACTTCCACACTGTATAACGGCTCTGCGTGTACTATTATTAAGGACCATTCCGTTTGTGTGTATATGTACATATATATACCGAGTGCCCCATCTAGCTTGAGCATCTTACAATTAAATATATTGCCTATATTTAACGGTTGCAAAAATAGTCAAAGAGGACAATTATGTTACCTGAAATGCACAATATTCTGAGCAAAATAGTTTTTTCCTCAAGGTTATCATTTTTCTTAATGAGATTGCATACTTTTTCGGTCGTGCAAAGATAGCTAACGTCGAGCCAATTTAAGTGACGTATAATAACATGAATAAATTAATAATAATAATAATAATAATAATAATAATAATAATAATTTGTGTGATCTTGAGAACCAGAAATGCAAAAATGCATATTTAAATATAAACTGGATTTAAAAACTGGTACACAAATTTATATATTAATGTATTTCAAACAAAATAATTGTTTCATGTGACTATTTTTTCTACCATTATAAATAAGCGTGATATTTAAGATACTCAAATTAAATGGAACACCCTGTATAAAACGCATATGGGGAGGAAAAACAAGGACATGATACACTAAATATTGATAATAGAAGGGTGCGTAAGAAAATGACAAAAAATACTTGGAAAAGAACAACGTTCAAGGATTAGAATTTCTATTCCATTAATACTGAATTTAATGAGCATTATGGTTTAATGGGGGAACTGTCTGGCAAACAGCAAACGAAAAGGATCAATTTCATTGTTTCACTTTGATTTTTGTCTCGTTTCGAAATATATTCAACTTTTAAATTTCTGGATCATATTATTCGTCATTCGAATCCAGTTGCTATGGCCATTTCTCTCGCATCATAATAATTAAAGACTGACTGGAAATGAACAGAAAATTTCCAAATTTCACTATAAAAACAAATAGTTTCGAAACGTGGAAAAAATGTAGTAATGCAGCAAAGAATCGGGAGGGGAGGCGGCAGCGTGTCTTGTATCCAAAAATTTCGTCCTCAAATTAACTTTAGCGAAACACAATCATGACTCGGTAGTGCGTAGTATGAAGTTTAGAAAATGTTGACCAAATATATTGGTAGATTTCTAATATTCAAAGCAATAATAATATTAATAATAATAATAATAATAATAATAATAATAATAATAAAATTTAATTCATTCACATCGAAAAGTATACATAATTGTGTAATGATCTATGTATTTTGTTACGGACTTAATTCAATGGAATTATTTGTCAATGAATTCTTACAATTAGAGAAATAAAAATTATAAAATTATCAAGGGCACCATTGGATTACACCGATTTGTGTTGATTTATTTCTACAGGGTAGTTTGTCCCTCTTAAAAAAAAACAGAAAAAAATATACATATATTAGTATAGTCAAAACCATGGCCCCTGGAAAATTATTACACTAAATTTGATTTTTGTATATTCTGACATAGTTGTATGTGTAAAAACAAAAAAATGTCTGTTTAACTTTAAGTCTGTGTTATACGTGTACGAAATGATAAGATATTAAAACCTAATACAATTTAATTTATACTTATTTGACTTTATAAGAGAAATTATTTATACACAAATGTGAGACTTTTTAACTTAATTAATGTTATGTTATGTAAAGCTTTTAATTTTATATATATGTATGTACTATTTATATTCATTTATATTAGTAGTACATACATATACAGGGTGTTAATTTTTCTTCAACTCCAGGCACAATCCGAAGTCGGTTAAATTGGGTTGCAAAGCTGTAAAATTGAGCGGGAGTCACGAAGTTGTCATCATCTTGAGAGTTGGAAAATTATTAAAAAAAAAACGAAACTGAATTTTATTTTTGTAGGTATATTGAAAGGTTTTGAAAATAAAATATTCATAAGGCCTTGTTTCTACAAAAAGTCAAAATATGTTCGCGAAATATTAACAGTGGTCAACATTGTTATACCTTCCGATAGCCATATTGGATCTTTACCTGTTTTTGTATAAATTGCTTTTTTTACTACATACGATGCTGTATTATACGAATATGATTAAACTCCACAATTCCATCAAAATATTGAAAAAAAATTCGCTCTTGTGAAAAATGCCTTAGACACAACATTTATGCATTCATTTATTTGACAAAACAAACACATTTTTGGCGTTGAGTTCCAATTAAAATTCGGTTGTTGAGTAAATTTTTTGCTCAATCAATTTGCGACAAATTTCTTGACAAAATGCCTTTTTCAAATGAAGCAAAACGAGAAACGGAATTTATTACATGCTTCACTTAAAAAAAAACAAATGCAATTTAATTGGAACTGTCAGAAATGTCTTTGTTTCGTCAAAAACAAAAGAAAGTTTCCAAGGCAGTCTCCGCAAAAACGTTTTTTTTTTTTATATTTTGATGAAATCGTGTATTTGACCCATATCCTATGATGAGATCTCATCCTACGCGGTAAAAAGGAATAACAACGTTGACTACTGGCAATTTTTCGTGAGCATATATTTGGATTCGTTGTAAAAATAGTGCCTTACAAACATTTCAGTTTCAATACCTTTCAATTTAAAAAATATAAAATTTAGAATTTCGGTTTTTTTTTCAAAAACATTCTAATTTTGTCAACAGGGCAACATCTTCGTGACCCTCCAATTCACCCAATTTTCACCCTCCAATTTAACTTTCTGACTTCTCTAATCTCTTCAAGTAATCGAGATCCTCCCATACTTGGATATGAGGTGAAATGAACAGCCTGTATATATAAATTCATACAGAATATATTAAATGTATATTGTTACGTTTTACATACCTGTAGATTATTGTTTATACAGGAAAAAAAGTAACGATTTATTGAGTGCCGTTTTACTGAACAATGTTTTTTCTTTTGAGAGAAAAGAAAAAACTCTGGGAAAATATTATTATATAAATAATACTAAAAACAATTGTAGTTTTAATTCGGAAATCAATTTATCGAACATTTTCAGAGCAAAAATAAAAAGAAATATTAAAAATCATTGAAAAGCTGCTAGAGGAGAACATGGCAAGCGAGAATATTTTGTTCGAATCTCGTGCCACCCAGAGGCAAGAGTTGAGTCGATCCGTGCAGGAAATAATCACGTTTCGAGCCTGAACAATGCTGTAAACGCCAACAAATAATCCAGTATACAGCGTTGCCACCTGACGCGCATAGAATTCCTAGTTTCTAAACTGTTCAACGACTAGAACAATGCAATGATAATGGGCCGCCGACCGGACTCCTCCTAGCCATTTCAAATTAAAAGTTTCCTTACATTTCGAATATATACATACGTAACATGTTAGTGAGAAATTGAAATGAACATCTCTTTCTCTCTCTCTCTTTCTCTTCCTCTTTGTGTTTCTAAGGAAAAAGCAATGTTCTATGGAATAGAATTAACTATACATTTTTTACCGTGAATGGTATCTCAATGTGTCCTATTTGTTTTAAAGTACAAGGTATTTCTTAAGTAAATGTCATAATTCCAGAGGATGATTCTACGACTAACAGCAAGACTTTCTTTTTCATTCCTTTATGGTATATGTATGGCTCAAAAATCTCAATTTAATGCCTCACAATTTTCGTGTAAACCTAACGTTAAAAACTTGCCTGTTTTATTTTCTCTCGCAAACAAAAAATAGCACTGAAATAAATCTTACTGGTATTTTGGTGGGTATTGCCAGTCCAGAGGAATTCAAAATTCGCTTCCATATTTTGTTCGATATTTATTTTGTTTATGTATTATTTTATTTATTTACAAATGAACTAAAATTATTTAATTAATTTAAATTAAAAGTTAACAAAAACTAAATTAAATGTTGAAACTCTGCATTTTGTGTATCAATACCGAATTGACTTTGCCTCCAAAATGACCATCTGCGGTGCACTTTTGCAAAAGTACCAGGTTTATTCCGAATTATTTCATTGGAATCTTCGCATATATCAATTTCTAAGTTTTTGTTCAGCCATTCATCGATTTGTTCGGTAAAACAAAGATATTACGTATTCCCAAAAGAATAAATCGATTGTATTTAATTGAGGTTTGCGAAGTGATGCTTGTGAACCCACCAATTCGACCAATTTAACGATATAGAAAAGTGGCATGTAATTAATTACAAGCCAACACACTAAAATACGTCCGTGATGCATTAACCATCCATACATCCAAGGTATATAAGTCTAACGGTAGTTCTAGCAACTGTGAGATTAGAACGTTTTCCAACAAATTTCTGTAAATTTCACCATTTAGGCCTCTTAATCTACCTTCCGTCTCAACACATTTTTCAACTCACTAAATTCTATATATACTTATACAGGGTTTTGGGTGTACTGTTCTTCAAATTCACGTGGCCAATAGGAAGAGTCACTTGTTATTTCTTCAGCTCTAATGACTCATTCTTGGGCCTACTAGTTATTTAATTTCAATTTTTTAATATATATATTGAAAAGTTCCAAAAATAAGCAATTAAATTTGAATTAAAAAAAATTTGGTTTTAGCCTCCAAATTCAATCATAATTTTAAGTAAAAGGGTAAAATCTCTCACGATAAAATAAAACTTAAATTTTAAAGATGAAAATGAAAAAAACATTATTCCATTTGAAAAAATGAAGTTGTTTGTTATAATTTGTTTTTCGGCCGCCCTGTATACATATATAAATTTATTATCGGAAAACCCACAGCCAAAAACTAAAATTGTCTATCCGAGCATGTTTTCTTTAATAAATCTACTGAAATTTAAATAAATTTATGTGGGATTTTCTGCCCTTAGTTTATATGTGTATGTATAATTGTTATAGAAAATTACATATTTTTATATATACTAAACAAAATCAAACAATTAGTGTTTTGTGTTATATGCTTATCCGCAAATCGATCGCTAACCGAGTCGGTCGTAAACCGAATCGACCGTAAACCGAATTGGCCGCAAACCGCATCGGTCGTAAACCGAATCGTTCGTAACCGCAACACTATGCGTTTGTACTAACTCAATTTAGTGACAATAAATTCTATTGCCATGACATGCCACTTTTTGAATTTTTTAATTTCTCGTTAACATTTCTAAATTGATAAACATGTCGTAACGAGGAACAATTTCTTTTTCTCGAAAACTATAAGGTTTACAAAAAAGAAGTGAAAGGGCAAGACAATTTTAAACAAGGATAGACTACATTTCCTACTGAATATTTTTTTTACAAGACAAAAAAAAGTATAAAAATGTGAATGAAAAATATCTTTGCTGTCGTCAGTTTAACTCATTTATTAACAAAATAGAAACCTAGTAAAATATGGAAGACACTTTTGGCTTCTTCCGAAGTGACATTACATCCAAGCACCAGTAAGATTTGTTTCCAAGAAAAAATAAAACAAATTTTTAGCTTTAAATTTGTGCAAAGATTGCGGTGTATTGAATTAGAACTTGGATCATAAATTTGTAGGAAGGAGATAGATGGTCTTGTTTTTTGCCGTGAAATCATCTCTTAGAACAATGACATATACTTAAGAAATTCCCTGTATATAGTTTCTATTTTTCATTTTTTTCTATCTGTGGTAAAAGTACGTGAATTAAGGAAAAGTCTAATACAGTAGAGATCGATCTGGGGCAGGAAACTTTCTATTGACTCACTTTTCCATTACTTTTAAAAATGGCAAAGTTTTAAAAACACGTAACTGGCGGAAATTAAATACGATTCTTCTTGGCCTAAACAATGGTTGTTCAGGCGCTTTTTCAAGCGGATTTACGTTGTGCAAAAAGGAAAACAAAATAGAAAAAGAAAAAGACGAAGAAGTTTAACTCCATATAAAAAAGTCGATGCAGGTAGATCTCGTAAACCTAAAGTTTTCCAAAAAGAAACAAGAAGAGAAAACGTTCGTGCAACAACATTCTTAAAAGGTAGTAAACAACAGGGGAAGAAAATATGGCACGGCTGATTACAATTGCATTTACCCACAAAAAAAAGAAAACATATACAACAGCAGCACACGCTCACTCACGATTCAAGGGCTCATGTTTTGACTTGAGGATTTTAAGAACCAATTAGAAAAAGAAAGGAACTTCAACCCCCACTTCAAATAGGATCTTATGATGGTTCATTATAATCAAAAAGCAATTAATTATCTTTCAAAAGGGTAATGAATATTTCGAGTGTGCCAATTAAATTATGCTTTAGAAAATAAAATAAGCCTCCTCTCTCCTCCTCACATTTTCTCTCTCTCTCTCTAAGAGTTCGTGCTTGCAATTATTATTTCCAATTTTTTTGCACGCAATCGCCGTGGAATTTCGACCTTGTTGTGTGTGGAAAATCTACACGTAACAATCGATTCCTTTGACCATGATCCTGATATTCAGTTTAAACAGAATTAGACCAACTCTTGATATGTTAACTATTGAAAGTGGAATGAATATTTGAAAACTCTTTTTCCAGATCCACATAGGTGTAAGAAAATATTCGCATAATCCTCCGATGGTAGTATAAATCTCCGCTTTTTTCCTGCAATGCAATGCAAGTGGGACCTGTGATGCTTTCCCAGGCAAAAGAGGGGAGGAGTGAAACGGAGGGAGGGAGATATTAATGGCACAAATAAATGTTTCTTTTCTTTTGCTAAATTTAAAACTCGATTAAACACAGTTCAGATGTTAAAGACGTTTGTTTTGTTGGTGCTATTTCGCATGGGTCAGGGAAACAATGTTCTCATAAATTGAAAAGTGTTACGTTTCCACGTTTTTGGGCTCGATAGGGTATATCCAGGTTTATCCCGGCCCGGAAACCCCCCTCTCCTCTCTCTAGCTCTTTCTCTCTCTCTCTCTCCCTCCTCTCTCTTTCTTTATCTGTCTGTCTCTTTCCCTTATGACTTTCTTGGGGATGTGCCAACAGGGACGACATCCACATCCACTTTTCTTATTGTCTTTAATGATGATCGTCTTACGTAACGGCTCCAATGGAAAATAAACGATTTTTTTGACTTTGGGGCTTTACATAAAACTCTCTGGCGGCAAAAAAAGGGCAGAAAAGAAAAAAGGAAAAACTTATTATTGGCATCCCCTAAGGGCCATATGGGGGAAAGAGGGATCGTTAAGCGTGTCAATCTCGAAACGTTATCAGGTTTTCATAGAAAACGTGCCATCTATGGGAAGGTAATTAAGAAAAATTGATGAACGAAACATGTTTCAAAGCGAAAAAAGGATTAACTTGTTTTTATACGCACAAAATTGATTTGACAGGATTAATCGCTCGAACTTTAATAAAACGGACATCGGTTAGAAAAAATGGTTGTTTGTTAGCCTGAGTCCTCTCTTTCTCCCCCCCTTCAGACTTTGGCTTCATATAATTATCGGTAAATCTTCATTTGGAATAGTTTCAGTTGGGGCTTACAGCAATTTCCCAGCAATTTCACTTCAAAAGCTTCTTAAATTCGAGGAGACCGTGGAATTAATTATTTGAAAATTATTGTTGTTTCTCCTTTTTTTTATTTTCTCACCGGAAGAGAGAAGACAACCGTTCGGGATTTAACAGAAACGTTAATTGGAAAACTTTCCTTTTGCCGAATGCGGGAATTCGGTTATGCAAATGCAAAAAACGTTCTCCATTTTAGCTTAGCGGCCGCATGTCACGAAATAACATGTAGATAGCGTGCGACATACGAAAAAAGAATGCAATTTCTTTTGCAACTATCAAGTATACGAAAACTATCTATTATGATCTTTCGATTTTCTGATTTCTTTTCTAGAATATCATTAATAGTCATAAAAACCGTTACCTAATTGATCTCAAATATACATATTTCAATAGTTGTTTTTTTAATGAACAACAAAATATTTATGACTACTGTTTTTCTTTTTGTATGCTGCAGTTTCTCACTACCATCAATAATAATAATAATATTAATATTCAATCGTGTCCCTAGAGTGAATCATCATCTTTCCCGTAAATGTTTACTCGCCCAATTCGGATTTCCTTAAGTCAATATTACGTCTGTGAGGAAGACGGCGGTCTGGTTTCGGTGCAGTAGTAGCAATAGCTATGCCAGTTGCATAACTAACGTAAGCCTCCCGGGAGGATTTCGAGAAAGAAGCCAACGGAACTCAAGGTTGAGTAAATATGACTTGACTATATTAGTGGAGAAAGACGTTCTTGTTATTACATCAGGTGGGGAGGAGTAGAACCCTAAATATTGATAAGAGCTTTCCTTTGCTCTTACCGGGTAATTCTTTTTACGGCTTAAGACAAAAACGACACGAACAAATAAATTAAAAGTGAAATTAACAACAAATAATTTGATTCAAATTGAAATTAACGATACAATGAAGCCGTTAATACCCAGTCCAAGCTTTTAAGCGACTTTAATGCTGAAAAAGCAATTTTTTTGGACGTATGTTAGTAAATAATATTTGTAAAATCAGAAAAAAATGTATAATCTTGTACATATAGAGTGTTTTATCAATTTATAAATAAAAGTTGCAGTTGGAACAAGAAATAAATCATGTAACAATAAATGTTAGAGCTATTGTTAACAAGCTCTTCATTTTTTCGATATTTATTTTCCAAATTGTTTCCTAACAAAAGTAATTTCCAGAAGACATTGGCTGCTAGGAGTCCTGATTTGTTGCCACTTGATTATTTCTTATGGGGTTACCATAAAATTAGGGCATACTACTGAGAATGGTTCAATTAATGTTCGCAAAATAAAAGAAAATATTGCGGCAGACATAAAATCGATTTCTAGAGAAATGGGTAGACGTGGAATTTTAAAGAATCTCTGCCGATCTGAAAAGTGCATAAAATGCAACGACCTACATTTAAATAACATAGTTTCTGGTTCATAAACTCCCATTCAATGGATCTTTAATTTTCATAAATAAATGATTTTATAAATTTCCGCTATTTGTTTAATTTATGCCAACATCAAAGTAATAATACCCGTTCTGAGCACTGTGATATAAATAAAAAATTGTAACTTATCATTTCCCGATTTCAGTCGACGATCCAGATGTGATAATTTAACAAAAAAAAACATATGAACGAGGAACATCCATATTTCGTCAAATTATCATCACTACAAGAAAGATAACCTGTCAACAATTCAAGCACACCAAAAGGGAATTCCAAAAAGATTCATTGGAACAAAACGGAAATGACAAAGTTAAAATTAAATAATCAGATTTTCTTTCAATCCGTTCTCGAATAGTTGCCAAAAAAAATAAAAATCTGTCAAGGAAAAAGCGGTTTTATTTATGTGATAAATTGTGGCAAAAACTGTAAAAATGATTAAGTATTTGTGAGCGCCTCAAATTTCGAACTTGAAAAGGGAAAGAGAAAGAGAAAGAGAGAGAAAGAAACTGAGTACGGGCGTCTGCCCAAGAGTAAATCGAAAAAAACCGAAGAAAAAAAGGCAAATCTAATATAAGGTCTGTCGGTGTCAGATATTAACGACCTTGCAACGTTTGTTCTGTAACGTCAAGAAAAAAGTCATATCTTGAACGGTCACCCATTTCATGACAAAAGTGTCCCACCATCGAGCATGGACGCATACAACTATTATCGGTTAAGGGGTTCGCGAAACGGAAACGTGAAGTTTCGCATCTGGACTCAGCGGAGCTTTAAAGATTTCCGAAACAAAATTCAGAAAACTTTCCGAAGCACAACGTCCAACTACTTCGAATATGTTAAACAAAGCGTACAAATGCAGCTGCAGCAGCAGCAGCAGCACCAACAGAGCTCAGAATTTTCTTCTTTCCATCTTGTTTCAATCAACCGAAAAATTGTCATTTCCATTTAACTAGGCACGTATCGAGGACGATATTTATGAAATAAAAGACGCCTTTTCATCGTTCCCGATAACACTAGAATGGTAATTATTATCCTTAACTGCACTTGTGTATCAACTGGCAATGATGATTGAACAATGGATATTAATTGTCCAGTCATTGGAATAATTATGGCGTTAACATCCGTTCGGGCGCCATATATCCTTGATGCTTTCACGTTATGAACGAGGAGTCTCGAGGCTGTTCGACGAGTCTGGCAAAGAAATGACGTCTGATTTAATTAAAATAGATTCTTTTATCTATGCAATGTATGACCTGACCTTGTATGTCACTATGGTAATTATCAAATGGGGTAAAATAAAACCCGACTCTGTATACATACATTTATATGTACGTACAGGGTAGCTGACGAATATGGGCGTCTCGCCGTATATTAAAAACTGTAATTATAATAATTTTGAAACTTAGTACATACATATACTAATTTTGTCATGCCCTATTGATTAAAAACGTTTTCAAGATGGTGCCGTTAGTGGGTATACAGTAGAAGTAGATATCACTACTCATTTATTTTCAATGGAACACACCGTTTCAAATTTGAATTCTACAAAACATTGTATGTGTTTAATATCCTGTAACTAAATTTCACAATGGCAACCGCCATTGAAGTATGAAATTTTGCAGTGTTATACAAAATGTTTTCTTTTACTCGATTGAACAATGGGTTTTCAGGAAAAATTGAAAAAAACTTTCGTTTTCCAAATAGTAACAACCCCCTATTTATTTCAACAAATAGTTGTTTAGCGTCAAAAACAACTGCTATTTTCTATTCAATTGTCTACACCTAAGCGTTTTCATTTTATCAAACAAAAAACACAATTTCCAAGTCCAATATTCAATTGTTTCATTATAAACGACTTCGGTAATTACTAAGTTCGCTATGTTTACCGGAAAACAACTGTAACTATTAGAATAACGGTTGTACGCGTAAAATTCACAAATGAAGATTATCTAAATTTGTTTATTATTTATGGTGAATGAAACAAAATATTAACCAGAACATGCGATATATTTGGTAGTCGATATTCAGGAAAACCAAAGCCACCATTATTTTAATACTGAAATGACATTTTCAGCATGGCCATTCGATT
>JABRWK010000508.1:0-32397 GCA_013372445.1 Hypothenemus hampei | reverse complement strand
AAAATTTTAAATTAATTTTTGAAGAACTGGATATTCCTTTAAACGATATATTGTTATTAATGTTTTTGTGTCCTAAAATAAAACATCACGTAATAGTTTGAAACAGTTACCTACATTCTCCTCTTGCACTTTATTCAAGGGAAAAAGTTTCGCTTTTCTTCTCACAATACATCATCCATTATATCTTCATAAAAGCCCGTTGTGCTTTTTACCAATTTATCTGTTGAACAGAATATTGTTTGAAGGCGCACTTGCAACTTTTGTGCTATGTGCAACCTAAATTTTTTTCCGAGAAGTTTAATGGTTTTGACTTTTATTCAACTCTAGACGTTCGAGCGCAAATACTTTTTCCTGAAAATTGATATTATTTTAATTCGAAACGACAATCTTATAAATTTTTACTTCAACATTAGTGGATGCTATTTGGAATTTATAGGAAAAAGTTAATTTTAGTGAATGAAAAAAAAACGTACATTTGCCAAGCAAGATATGATCAAATAAACCACTGTTTTTGACGTCTTTTCGAGTAAATTGCTCCAGATTTTTTTGCTCGATTTCATTTCCATTATTCCTTTTGTTATATCATATTTCTTGATTTATTTTTACCAGAAAATGGGCCTTCGTTAAAATTTCGAGTCAAGCTTTGCCAATGAAATATTTATCGTTTGGCGATACATCACGTCCATATGGATTCATTCATTCATCAATGTTACAAATTGTTTTCCGAAGATTGATAGATCGAAAAATCTGCGGCTTTATTTAAATCTAAACAAATAAGAATCACTGTTCTAAGGAAACTTAATATTATTCTATATTGAACTTGTTTTTGACAACAAAAACTATATGATTTTTTAACTGAACCGACCTACAGTACTGATCCAATGGATCCATTAAGAGGTATTGTTCAATTAATGCTAAATATTACGATTTGTGTTATTACTATTTATAGTCTTCGACTCTATAACTTTTCAATTAAAGAAAATGAATGGAATTGATAAGTGTCAAAAAAAAAAAATATTGTGTGCTTTAGTAGATCCATCTGTCAGGATTGAGTCGATGACAATTTATCCTGGAAAAAAAGTCGATCCTGATCCGGGAAGTGGCCCATTTGCTTTTCCGACATGTGTTACGAAAAAAGGAAAACATTGACCTGTATATTTCAAAAAAAGGAACAAGCCGAAAACGATTGTCATTATCACGGAGTAGGAGTCGGAAACTTTCCATTATTAACTTTAGATTGGAAATGAAAATCCTAAAGTTGATGAAAGTTAAATTATTTTCAACTTTGATCTTTCTTCCACATTGCGGAAATATGTGTGTAAGGAAAGTTAGGTGCACTACCTATATATAAAAGGCATCATTAATGCATTAATTAAGGAGAAAACTTGGTAGCATGAAAGTTTACAACCGAATATTGGCGAAACAAGTTTAAATATGTATTCATTGAAGAGAAAACAATATGGCAGAAGTGCATCCAGAAAAATGGTAAAATTAATGAGGGTAGGTAAGGAACAAAAGCGTTGATTATCCTCCATTAAAGCGAGCTAAAAGTAATGGAGTAATTTAATATAAAACTCATGAAACTCCCATTTTTATCTTACGCGTTCGCTGAGTAAGCGCCTCAAATCGAATTATAGGCCCGCATTAATGAATATTCCATTCTCTTCTATGGCCAGTTGTTGCGATACAAATTTTGAGCTCGTTTCGACCTCTGTCTGTCTGAAGTGGCATTTTGCCAGAGACTTTTTTTATTTATCTATATAGAGGAATTTGAGGAAATTGTGTCATTTTTCCTCATACTTTCACAGATCCTTTGCCATTCTCCTTTATAAATTCATTCTTTCATCATTTAAGAAAATAAGAAGTTGTCACAGTATTATTGACATCAATACGTGGGTAGGTTTTCATCCTGTTTGTACGAGGGTGATTTAACAAATATTTGCTTTGAAATGTTTTTACAATTATAACAACAATTGGACGTATTTTTGGAAAATATGTTAGAATTGAAATGAAAAATGAAAAATTCAAGTTTTTAGTACGTTTCCCAAGTATTGAATTTGGATTAAAAATGTTTCGTAAGAAAAAATCGAATGGATTTTTTTATCTCAAATTACTGCGACAAAGGCTATAATTTTCGCTAATGAAAAGCCAATCTTAATTGAATATCTTGCATCTCTATGAGTAAAACTTTTAAGAAAATGGAGAAAACGTGACGACGCGGAAAAGTTCTCAAAGGCTGGATCTATTAAACTAAAGAAAATATGATAAAATTGACTATGAAATCGTCAATTCGAGTAATATCGAACTGATTAATTTCGAGGTTTATTTCTTAGTATTGAAAATCTTCCCTTCCAAGCAGGTTTCCTCCTTAAGGCTTCATTAAATTAAACGGGCATTCTAAGAACGATTGCCAACAATTTGCATGCAACTGCATTCAGGATAAATATCCTTCATTATATCGGCTTTAATTAAATCTGGATAATAGCAGCTTTTATGACGCAACAAGTAGGAATGTAAAACAATCCACACGGCTTGCAATAATTAAAATCGTACCATAAAATACGTACCAGAGCTTGATGAAATTAAAGACATCAATTACGTCCGTTGTCAGTTCAAATTGCTTTGATTGGACCTTTGATTGATAGTCTAATTACTATGGGATGAAACTAAACAAATAATAAATATTGTGTTTGCTTGATTGGGAAAAGCAATTATTTGGAGTTTGGCACCGATGCTAGACATTCTGCATGATACATTTACCAAAGAAGCAATTCTATGTCATTTGTTTTCATCTTTATGAGTGAATATCATGAATATCAAGAATCCGTTTTTTTTTTCAGTGCGAGGGTTTCAGCATCATTAACCTTATCCTTATATTTTGAAGAATCAACGACATGAAACAAAAACTGTCAAGTCGTTGAGACAACCGGCTTTCTTGGAATTCCTGGCAGATCGTTGGCGAACGTCTAAATTATGTCATTAACCAAAATCCCTCTGAATGATTTTGGGGGAAACGAGTTTATATAAAAACGCCTTTGGGACGTGCTTATTTGAATAGCTTTTAGAGCCTTTGTAAGTTAGCTTTCTCTTATATTAACAATTTTAAATAGAAGAAAAATTGAATTTGGACGGATATAACTTGATATTCAGGATTGATGCTTAAACAAGTCACCTTGTTAGACGACTTCCTGATACAAACAAATTCGATTTGAAGGTTTCTTCGCGGCGGCCTGGAAAATTCGGCAAATTTTCACGCTACAAAAGTTTCCTGGTAGAAACCTCAATTACAAGCCGGTCCTTTTCGTATTCCTTGTAGTTTAAAGTGTACGTTTTCAATATACTATATTTATACAATGTTGTTAAACTGTTCCAATTCGTTATCCAGCCGTGTTTGCAGGTAATTCGATATAATTCGCTGTAAATTTGATTATAGCCATAATGTCAGGGGGAAAACGTGCCAAACAACCGTAAATTTCAATTTCCAAGTTCAAGTTTGTGGTAGTCGATTATACAAGAAGCTCATAAAGTATCGATTATATGAGGTTAATAACGCCTTCTTATGGATCGCGCGATCTATTATGATTACGTTAAAACAGGACCGGGTTTCAAAGTTTAAAGTTTTATGTTTTAAAATAACCGAGCATTATTTATTGAGACAAACGGTTTTCTTCAATGAATTTTCCTTTAATCGTGGAAACGTCAGTCAACGTGCTACATTTGACGTAAGAAAAATACCGCTTTTTTGATTATCTCCTGAATTAATACATCACCTTTTTCTTTATATTTATTTTTGTTGAAATTCCCGGAATGTAACTGGAAAATCCATCAAAATTCAAGGCATGAATCCAATTGAAATTTTAAACAACTCTCTTCTGTTTTACGTTAATTTCAAGTATTCGTTAAGTTGATCATCATTATTAGACTGTTTGTCTTGATTAAAAATCTTGTCGTGATTAAGAATGTTTCGTTGCAATGTTTGTTATAACTTCGAGTCAGTTTAATTCACGATTCGTCGTATCTAAACAATGAAAGCTGAAAACATTGTTTCGAATGCAATAAAAATTCCTCGAAAGCAAAAAGAGAGATCTTCATTGTCAGCAGGACAAACAAAAAGGAAACATTTTGTAACAAAGTTTGGTCTCGACGAGGCTACTACTTTGTTACACTTTACGATTCCAACTAATTGTACTGACTTTTGCAGGACCAAATGCGACGTGACCAGAACACATTGAAAATTCCAGAAGATCCTCTTGTGTGTATTTGGGGAAAAAGGAATTTTTCTCCGTTGTTGTATAATGAAGAAAAGACAACAGGAAATTTTACCAAAGTGATTTTAATAGCGCGAGAGAGACCTTTCAATTTTGAAATTTAATCCTGCAGCAGGAACCTTAATGCACTCAATTCATCGACGACGCTCTTGTTCAAGTAATTTTAAATTTAGTAAATCCTGCAGCTAAAGCAAGCGTATAATAGTTTTCTGGTGGAAGTTTAAAAATGTTCCTTAGCGAACTCACTCAAGTCAAAACTCAATTAGGTCATTTTGATAAAGAGCAGGGCCTTACACGAGAACGATAATTACTGTTTTCATTTACGTTTCTTGCCTTTTGCTAATAGAGAAACTTTATAATGACGAAAGTTTATTGAGATGATTTGAGAAATGAAGAAAACTGGAAACCCTGGTTTCTATTAAATCTAAAAGACTGATTGGCTTAACTGTTTTAACTATTATTATAACTAAATATCAACTTTTCTCGTTACAAGATTCTTGGAATTAGCTAAGGAATATCTCTTGATACTTTTAATGGAACCTTTTTTAAATCCGCTAACGAAAAGTTTCCTGTATAAAATTATGTAAATCTAGATGACAATTTACATAATTTTGTTGTAACTTTTTTTTTGGAGAAATAAAATTATAAGCTTAAAAACGCATGCAATAATCAAGAAAATTTAGTTTCCTTTGATCATGAAAACTGAAATGACGATGATGATGATCCTGCCTGTTGAACTTTTGAGATTCTTAATCGAAGACGTCTTTTGCAGCATTTTGAACTTGAATTTATAAAGCAACATCTAACTTTTCCTTGATTAACTGTCTGTTAATTAAATAAAATTAAACTTTATTCTTTTAGCAAAGTTTTGCAGATCGATTACAACCGTTCTTTTATTGAAACTTACGTCAACTATCGTGTTTATACGCTTTCAAACTGTAAGTTTTATTTGCTTCAAATCTTTGGCCGTCTGAAGCTACCTTTTTCGCTCTTCTAACACCATTCAATAATTAATAAGTTTGGTTTGAAACTTTTTCTCTTTTGAAATTGGGGTCCGTAAAGCAATAAAATTTACGGCGGCTTAATTCCTGACATCAATCACTCGGAGAAAAGTGAAACAAAAAACCAACCAACTGCATTAATAATAAATTCGATACCTTCTCTCCTGTTTGGAAAACAGGGAAATTTTCATTTGGGGTCGACCGTTGACCCAGTAACCATTTAGATTTGTAGGAAAAACTCGACGTCTGACGAGCGTCCAATATAGAAAGCTTTTAAGCTTACAGAATGATGAAAGCTTGTTTTTATAGCTTTACACACGCATACATTTACGTTTGCTTAAAACGATTAAATTGTAGGTTTTATCTCAAAAGGTAATAATCTATTTAAGAGCCTAAAAACCACTCTGGATTAGGATATGACATGTCAATGTTGCTTGTTGATTTACATTGGAGATGCTTTATAACAATAGTATTGTCAAGTGGATAACATTTCCAGTGTACTTAAATCAAGAGATTTCAAAGGACCAAAGCAGGAGATTTGAGCCATTTCAAGCGAAAGAGAATTTTCGCAGAAATTAAAAGGACATTCGTAGAAATTTCCTTGCCATTTAATGGGGGAGCCTAATGTTGAGATTTCTCCCTGATGTTTACTTGTGACAATTCCGGAAAATTTCATAAAGGTCCACAATCATAAACAGAAACTTTTTGGATTTAGAACGTGCCCTTATTAACCGCAATACGATTCTTTAGTTGACCAGAGATGTAATAATAAAATTTATGTTCGAAACGTTTTGTTTTTCCTTTCTTCTGGCACTAACCGTTGTTTTTCATGACGTGCACTCAGCAATAAATTAGATTTTTTTACTTCTTATGGCGTGCCTTTCTACAGATCTTTTGTGTCAAAGTATAATGAAAATTTCTATTGTTTAATATAACCATGCAAAAATCCGTATTTGACCATTAAGTTTGCAAACAGTAAAGTATGATTATTATTTCCATCAACATGCCTATTTAATCTAGCAGTTAGTATGCAACATTTTAGTCTACTATATTGTCTTTGATATGATTGATTTTCTAATCACTATGAGGTTGCAAGTGAAAGATGAGTAAGCTGTCTCGTTGCAAGTCGATTATCAGACTGTAATTTCAACCTTTCAACAACTAAACAACTATTTTATATACAGTCCAGATAACCTCTTTGGAAAAGTAAATAAAAATTGCTTTTCCAGAGGAAATTTATCGAAAGCAAATACAATTTTATCTAAAGCTTTCAAAAGCACTGCAATGTTTCCATTGAAAATATAAACACGAAACACCCGTTCAATTTTCTCTCATGGTACACGTGCCGGTCAACGAAAATCTGGAATCTGAAATTTGAATTTTGGTTTGCTTAATTAACCTCAATATTACGATCCAATTCGTCTCACTGGAAAATAAAGTAAAAGAAAAAACCTTGATTGAATATATGGAAAATTGAATTTGACCGATACGTTACGATAATCGAATAGGGTTTTTGAGATTTACTATTGACGGTCAAGCATGGATTTACTTGGACTAAAATATTTACTGGTTTCGAAAATACGAAAAACGTAAACTTTGAAACCTTTCCAGGGAATTTAACGGTAGAGGAAATTTTAGACGATTGAAATGTTCGTTTGAAAATTTGACTCTGATACACATACAGCAGTTCTGGTTTTATAGTCATCAAGTTATGGAATAGCTTCGAACCAATTTCTAAATGCAATTGTAACCTTGTTGAAACTACATTAAAATGATTTGAATTTCCTATATTTATGTATGCACCGTAAGATTGTATAATGTCATGTAACAATTTTAAATAACGTTTTTCCTGTATTATTTAAAAATTAGTGGCACACGCAAATTTATTTTTGTTTCACAAAAGTGGATCTGTATACGATTTCAATTAAGATAATTTGTAACTTTGGTTGTCGTGAAGTAGATGTTAGTTACGTCAATTTTTTCGCTAAACACTACGTCATATTAAATAACAATAGGCTAGTTTTATCAATAAAAATACGACAATAGAACAGTACATAATTTAAACTAATTAGAAATTCTTGTCGAAAAAAAGGTAAAATATACTGCCATGATACGCGTTTTTTTTTTGATCCGATATAAATTGAATAAAGCAGTGGAAAATGAGTTAAATCAAGAAAAATATGAAAATATACGCAACAGAGATAAAGAAAAAACAAAGGGGAGAACGTAATGAGCCTATAACATATTTTTTCTGGAAAACTGTTGACTACATAATAGAATGGTTGAATTATAGGGCATCAACATTTGTCCCAAAAAGTCAGCATTATTTATTGGTTGACTTCAAAGTCACATTTCCTTCCAGTAAACCAACCTATCGTTTTACTTTATCTAAATCAGTCCATTCGATTGAAGACTTCAAACAAATTGCTGCAAATACTGATTTCAACGAATTGTTTTTCGAAATTTATTTTAGGGAATTCTATTAAAATTGTGTGCAAGAAACGGAAAAGACAATTTCATATGAGAAACTGCTAATATATCGTGTGGTCTAATCTCTTCGGACCGCAATTTCATTTGACCGTATTAACCAAACAATACATTTAGTGATTGTTGGTTCAGACAATCACCCGAGACTAACATTACACACAGCTTAGGAAATACGAGTATTCTACACTCCTTGTTTTATAAATAACCGGCTGTAATAAGTGAATCATAGGAATTTACAGTTGTAAACTCAAATGCAGCTGAAAAGTTTAACTTTTTTAATGAAGGTGGCTATTTAGCAATTGAACGGTTTTTCCTTTATTTGAATGACGATAATTGTTAGAAATTAAATTAAGCAACTGGGACCACTATGGTACCTAAGCGTTCACTTATCGGTACTGTACAAATGGGACGTTAGCAAATTCAGATCTTACAATTAGAATAAACTACTTCAATGGATTTTTATCTTTTCGTTTTATATTGAATGAAATGAGCCAATCTCTAAAAGACCCTTTGGTCAAGAGCTGGAAAACATGGAGTTATTAAGTCGACTCAGGATCACAATATTAGGTACTCTTTCAGGTCGAAGAGCTTTACGTAATCTTTTATAGTAATTTAATACAACTGGAACCAGAATATCAATAACAATGACAAGACACATTTTGAAGTCAATTTAAGGTCTAGACGTCTTTTAAAAAATATTCCTAATCTAGTTCATCACGAAACAAATGTAACATATCAACCGGGCTACATTCAGCATCAAAAGTGGCAAAAAGAATGGACACCTTTACCTTTCTCAGATGTGCTTCGCTTCGAAATATATTGTTACGGATCTTTCTCGTAAACTATACGTGAATTCAGGATTAAAGACTTTATTTCACAATTTTTACAGGTTTACAAATCACTCTATAAACAAGACAGGTACGGATTATGTCGATTTACTAGTATATCATCTTCTGCAATGGATCGATAATATATCATTAATCGTTTCAAGTAGACAACTTTCTTTTCTTCACAAAGCCTTTTCTGTATCGTATAACCCACTCCATTGGTTCCTTTAATTAATATAGAAATCATTTCAAACACTTCTAAAACCTCAGTGATCTACGGTTCTTGAAAGTTATGCTATGAAGTCAAAGATGGTCCAGTATTAAACTAAAACCAGTGCTCTGACATCGTTCTAATGCGATTGATCTCAAATGTTAAATTATTACAAACTAACGAACTAATTGAAACTAGTCGGTCTCATAATTTGTTTGAATAATCTTCACCAGCAGTTGATCGCTATTTCGGACATCCATAAATTAGATTTAGTGCTATTGTTGATTCACAACCAAAAATGATACTGGAAGGTAATCTTTCGGTAAACTTATATACAGTCGTCTAATAAGCAGGTAGAAAAAGTAAAATATATAGGTCCAGATCAGTTTGATACTCATTAACCACGATTCCTAAATAGTTTCCGAAGGACCGATTAAAACGTTCAACCATGCTATCTAATTAAATTTACGAAGCGGTTGTCCCTTGTCCTCTTTATAGGTATACATAATCTTACATGCATTTTGGAAAACTGCAGATTTCAAATGTTTTCTTTAGTATGCAATGATGTAACCAATAATAGGAGATATCTATTACGCAGAATTGACGACACCATTAATACTTTGGGAAATGCTAAATGGATTTCTATATACATATCTTTGAGTTGAGTGTCAAATGTTAACAAAAATAAAAAAACAACATTGTCAACTGGACATGACCTGTATCACTTTGATGTTATGCTATTTAAGCACGGGCAACTTTTGAACGCCTAAAGGTGATGTTACTATTAAACGAAAGGGTTTGTTTACTTTATATCGATGACATGATTATGTTGTATGCAGTTGCCGAATTCAGCCACTGACCGAAATTTATACCCGCAATGCGTTGTGAATTTTTCTAATTTCTCACAACGTGTTCTGGGTATATTTTGTACACACAGAACCCGTTGTGGATAAATTAGAAAGATTTACAACGCGAAATTACGACGACTACTTGAAATAAACGACGATTTCCGTGTTATAGATGTTACCGTCAATATATAAAATGCAGCAATTTATAAAATGCCTAAGCCATATACAGGGTGTCCCAAAATTCACGCCCGTGCCTTTAGGATGTGATTCAGGGAGGTAAAACAAATTGAAAATGTAGGATTGAAAATTTGTGAATTCTCCTTCGTTACAAAGATATAGGGTGTTAAAATTTTAGATAAGTAATCAAAATAGTACGCCACTGTTTTTCCTCAAAATAATAATTATTTTTGGTATCCTCGTTCCATTTAAAAGAAAAAAGTTCTCTTGACTCTTTGTGGTCCGACGCATCCTATTCGAGTAAAAAAATAAAAACTATTATTAAAATCATTGAAAAATATCGTGCATGTAAAGAGGTTTTATTTTTTTACTCGAAAACAATGAATTAGAAGAAAAAAAGTCAAGTGAGTTTTGTTCTTCTAAATTGAATGAAGAAATCAAAAACTATTTTTATTTTGAGGAAAACCAGTGGCGTCCCATTTTTTCCTTTAAAAATTAGCGAAAATATGTCCGTACGCACGACACTGGTGACATTAAAAATAAAATTTTTGCATAGGACAATGGGACTCTATTAACTGTCAAAACAAGCAAAATTTCATTCCAATATCGCAAATGCTTTTGAAGATATGAATAAAAATTGAATTTTTTATTAATAATTTAACACCCAATATCTCAGTAACGAAGGCGAATTTGCAAAATTTCAATACTTCATTTTCAACTTGTTTTTACTTCCTGATTCATGTCCTAAAAGGACGGGCGTGAATTTCGGGACACCCTGTATACATACCATAATACAATTTTTCCTTTAATCCTATTTGTAGGTAAGGTAAGTTAAGGTAAAATTTCTCTGGTAAAGATTAATGATAAATATATTAATAATTAACCATTAACGTTTACCAGACAAATCTTACCTTAATTTACCTTACGTACAAATAGGATTAAAGGGAAAATCATATTGTACATAAGTTCTAGGTATTTAAATTACGGAATATGACATATTGACTATAACATCCGTAGCGCAAAATCGTCTTTTATTTGCGATAATCGTCGCAGTTCATTAAACAACGCTTTCTGGATATACAAAACATACCTAGGACACGTTGTGAGAAATTGGAGAAATCCACAACGCATTTTAGGTATAAAATTCGGGTAGTGCTCGTTATATACATATATACATTATATATTATATGACATTTCTATATGGCAATCTGAGACGGAATACTATTTTTGAAACCAAATGTTAGGAGTGTTTCTTATATGTACCTAAACTGCACAAGAGATCAAACATATTATAATATTTCAAAAATTTTATAGGTTTGTAAGGCAATCCGTAAGCAAGAAAAGGGCCCTATACGTACAATATTAAAATAACATTACGTGTATTTATTTGGATAAAATAAATAACTAGTTTCGTAGTTTTGTACAGGAATTCATCCATTTTGAGAGCCACTATAAGAATATAAGCAGAAATTTGTTCTAATAGAAAAGCCTCTTTTACTTCTTCTACAAGGCTAAAAAAATCGTAAAGTGGAAATAAGAAAGGGAGTAAGTACCATTTGTTTCCAAAATGAATTTTTGCCTCAGAGGGCTCGTAAATGTTACGCTGCATGCCCCAGAAAAGGATTTAATATAATATTAACAATTAATAATTTTATCGGTCAATGTAGAAAGTTCATATGTCTCATCAACCTAGTTTTGAGGTAAATCAGAAAAACTGAATAACTTAGCATTACTTTTATGGACATCCACAAAATTTTGGTTTAAGAAAGTAGGTTATTTTCCAGATATAAAAAAGACATTTTTAATTTTTACGTTATTCGATAGAACACTGTTTTATTACAGTGAATACATGTCAAATTGAAATTCAATTTCCATAAAAAGTGGACATATGCAATTTCAACGTTGACCGATTCAATTATTGATTGTTTTAATATCTTTTTAGGGGTTTGATTTATATTTTCTTAAATAACTGCAATATATATTATTGACACTTACCCCTTTTCATATATCCACCCTACAATTAGTGTATTTCTCATTAGCTGTTGCACTTTCCCCGAGGTTCCTGAATTTCAACTGTATTGAGCATGCCTGAGATTAACTGCAAACGGCATTAGATATACTTGAACTACATTTAGAAACTTTTAACCTATTAATCGTTCAAGAATTGCTTAATAATTAATTCAGTAGCCGTTTATATTTTAATATTTTATAATCAAAATAAATTTCTGACATTTATTATGGAGATGTTATCACATAGACTAAAAAAAAAAACAAATATAATTCAGAAATATTCGAGGTAATTTTTACTAAGCATGTACTTACCATACTCCTTAACCATATAAATATGTTATTAAATATTGATTTTCCATTTAAATTATGTCAATATTAAAGGGTAAATATAAAGAAAGCGGCAACCAGTAGTTAATTTAATTAGTATACATAATAGAAATTTCGAATGAACGTTAGTGTCATTATTTCCTGCAAATTTTTATGATAAAACAGTTCGTAACGTAGTTAACCAAATTCAGTTAAAAATTTATTTTAATTAAATAACGTCCAATCAATAGTCAGCTTAAATTAAACAAAAACACTTCGTTTCCTTGTAATGTTTCGAATATTATTTTGATTTGGATAAAATTTTAATTGCAATGAACGCAAATGAAAAAACTTTTGTAATTGACAAGAACTTTGTTACTGTTTGAGCATTTTATTTTTAAAACTAAAAAGTTCTTCAAATACATATGTAAAAATATCAACGATATTTTTACGTCCAGAAAAACAAACCCAGAGTATTTGAACAAGAAAAATTTTTAAACTTGTTGCCCTACCATTTTGCGAATTTGTTTATCCTGCAAAATAATAAGAGTAGAACAAACAACCTAGCCAAAATGGGATTTATCACTTGAACCTACGGAAATGGCCCTTGAGGTGTTTGAAACACGATTTTAGGCCCGAGATGTTTCGAATTATTGCTGAGTAAACATCTGTGGATAGGAGAAATTTCCCGATAGCAAAATACTTTCTACCCGTTTACGTTTATGACCCTTTTAACAAATTTATACATTGCAAAGTATCACTACCATTCCTGTAACCGAAGGGTGACGTTTATAATATGTTATTGTACTCGTATATCAAGGCACTTTACTCTCTGCTTGTGTTACTTGTCATTAAATATAAACCAAACTGCCAGTCTCAGATAAATTACTATTATTAATGATAATCCTCAGATTTCCCCTTTCGACTTTTATATGGCAAATAAACCTAATCCGTCCTCGTCATTCTCCATAATTTACACAGGTACATACATTTCAACGTATACTTGCAACTTTTATGCAAGTCAATTAGACTACCAGATTTGTATAGCAAGTGCGCGAAAAGCAAAATGTATAATGGTTTTCGGGTTAAATCCTTGAAGAAAACCAGAAGCTTTTATTGATATTTTTCTTTTAAGGTATTGTAAGAGAAATTATAAATAAATTAATTATCTGAAAATAAATATAAGATGACGCAAAAGAAAGTAACCTTATTTTCAGTCAACATACTCGTGTGTTTGATCTGTTTTTTTTTTATTTCTTTTTTCCGTTTCAGGATAAACTGAATAACTGAGAAAGTTCAAAAAATGTCGTGATTTTTATATGCAGAACGTATAAAAATTGTATGTTATTGTTAAAATGAATATTTCAAATCAGCATAAACTTCAAAGATTAATCAGTGTTCTGAAAATTCGATAAACATAAATTCGTAATCGTTCGGATCAGTTAGGCATATGTATGTAAAATGATCGATACTACAGGGTATTTAAAAACAAAAAAGGTCTTAGCATGTACTTATACAAAGTCAAACTGTTACAAAAAATGGAACTTTAATTATTTCTATTTGTGTTCAGAATTTAATCGTCAATTCACATTTTCCAAAAAAATTGTATCAATAAATAGCAAATAGAATGCAATTTTTAACACTCAATTTTTTTTTAATTACTTGAAAAAGAAAACATCCTGTAATAATCTGATGGATTATTTTTTTTCTGGAATCATACGTCTGTAAGTCTAAAGTAGGAGTCCATATACGTGTCAAAACCACTTAAATTCTAAATAAACAGTTGCGTATTTTTACAATTTAGGAATGTTAACGATTAAAAATATACAGTTATTTTCATAAAAACTTAAATATTTACGTTTTTTCTTATACGCTGAACAGATAATTGAATCAATTTTCGAGGAGAAACATTTGGTTCTTTAATAATAAATAAATTCCTGCAAGTTTCCATACAAATGAACACTCGATGAATCAAATTTAATGAACAGGTTATTCCGGATTTCATTAAAAAGTTAAAAATATAATCAAAAAATTAGCTAAAACTCAAATTTCAACACACAACTACATAATCCTTACTCACAATCAGTAAACATACCTAGGTAATTGCTTAAATTACGTGTCATTGAAATATATTTATTTGAAAATCAGCCCTGTGAAAACTGATTTTCATACGCAAACCCGAATTAAAAATGAATAGTATTTGAAAATTTTAAAAATTAAAAAACTAAATTCCCACTCACACGTTTGTAATTTATTTATTTATTTTTTTACTCTTGAAAAGACAAGCAGATTCAAAAGAAAGTGTTCAATTTATCTGGAAAATATGAAAAATTCGCCATTTGTTTACAAGATTTTTAGCGGATTTGCCCACTTTGAATGTGTGAAAAATTAATTTAAAACTTCCATGGGGAAATCGAGTTTTCCACTTTTTTATTACCTATTTCTTTTAGAATGCTGCTGTCACGTTTCTTTGTTCAAACATTATATATTAAAAAGAATTTTAATTTAAACGTTGCGACATGCAGGATATAAAAATTCATTTTTCTTCTAATCGCTGTTGTCAGGTATAAATTCAGAAAATTGTTTCAAATTTCCCAGGGCTTTCTTCAGTTCTTTATAGACAACTTATTTATTTTCATATAACGTGCGCTTTTCAAAGGTGAAACACTTTCATATGGCTTTCGTGACGGATTCGAATAAAATTGAATTTCCTCCGAATGTGACATATCTCACTTTACATATTTTTTACCGACGTACGCGCAATATTGAGTGAAGCATAAAAATATTCTAAATTTTATCAGATTACGCTCTATCATTCGGAGAATCTATAAAAATCTCCATAGATATTATTTCGAAGAACAATGTCAAACATGTTTGTTATGAATTTAGTGGAAAAAGTAAGTCTTACTAACTAACAGCACGTGTCTTTTTTAAATATTGTCCTTTAAACAATATCAATGTCTATTCATATATTGTGCCTATAAGTGTTGTCATTCCTCATAAATATATCGAATGGACTATAAAATTAACTTATTTAAAAGGGCTTAAAAAATTTCATTTTTATGTCATACCTTTGTTTAGGTTCACGAAATACTTATCATGAATGCTGGTCCTATTTTTGAACTTTTTATCTGTGGAACAATTTCCTAATTAAATTTCGTGTTTTTAATGAAAAGTTAATGAATTTTTATAAAGGACAAAGCAAAGCTAAATAAACATTTTAAGTGCCCAAAAAATGTACCAAAGGTTTTGTCGTGAAATATTATTTTCAAGATGTGGGCAGCTTTGTGTGGTCACAAAGATAATTAAAAATGAAAATGTCATGAGAGCTCTACACTAATGACAACCTTTCTCAATGAAGAAATTTCATCAACTTGATTGATTCACCAATTCGCGGCATAGCAGTCAGGATTCTGATCACCACATAATACACGATATCCTACAGTTTCACAAAGTTATAGCAAGACTGGTGCCAAAGCAATTGCCTGCATAATTGGAACAACAAAGGGTTAATTGTAAAGAGCTTTTTGCATAGAGATGCATTTATGAGACAATTATCCACCTGAAATTAAACACAAGGAACTGCAATGAAAAATTGAAGTTTGGGCGTTTACTGTATCCTTCTTGTTTCTCTGTTATCATTCAATTGGACCACTTAAAAAGACATTAGTTGTCAAGAAATTTGAGGGTAACGATGAAGTGATTCACACGACTGTTGTGAGCAAGATCAAAGAATATTTTTCTTTAAATGTTCAAACCATTTCAAAAAATTTATGTGCTGCATAGAATTTAATTAAAATTACATTGAAAAATTACATAGGTTTTTGTGTTTAACATTGAATTTCTAAATTTTGTTTAACAACGGTTTTCACGTGCTATTTTCTCACATTAAGGGTTATAAATGTACAATAATAGGTAGTAAAAGGCTTGAAATAGTGCCTAAAATATTATCTGTATAATTTTCGAGATCAGGAATCAGCGTTTTAAGCTCTGAATAAATAATGATCTATTAGCTTAGCTGACTTACTGAACCTTAAACATTATTTTATCGTAATTTTCTTCTAAGTATGATGCAAATTTACGCTTGAAAATAATAAACCACTGATTGTGAGCAATTTCTCCGGTCAATGCACGTGGAAAAGATCAATATCACTACTGATTCTATGAGTAAATAATCAAATATTAGTTGTGTCTGAGTAAGTGTATATATTACCCACTTATTTCTTTTTAACAGGTAACGATTATTAATTATCTTATCGGTGAAATACGCCTTGTTAACGACTAATCAGTCGTTTAATGTTGCAATTATTTTGGGAATATAACGGGTATTAATACTAACGATATTTCAGAGAATTTTGTATTTCAGTTATTTGTTTTTTGCGTGAGATAATTTAAAATATCCAGACAGAAATATAGATGTTATTTAGCAGAAGGAGCCTAATTTTGTTTTAAAAATAATACAGCCATAATGTGGCATCCCCCGGAGAAAATTAGGTAATGATGTTTTGTTAGAACTCCCATTACGTTTTAATATACGGCCTTATATATTTAAGTTCGTCCAGATAAGCGTCATAACAAATTATGATACTTCTGACGTGTACTTAAATATAAATTTAACTCGAGCATTTGCAAGAGTTCTAAGAAAACTAATGGTCTTTTCAAAAAGTTACATTTTCACCGAACGAAAATAGATTAAAATAACACCCGGTTTTGTATTCGAAATTAGTATTTTTGAAGCGTGAAATGAAAAAAGTTTGTTAAAACCTTCACCGCTATCCAGACGAATCCCACTCGAATATTCACAATTAAAACGAAAAACACAATTAACCTGGGAACTCCGAAACCGCGAGCAAAGACTTGAGGAAAAACAGATTTTAAACAAAGATTTTAATTCGCACTCGCAAAGTGGGCTGCCGTAATAATTTATTTTCTCTGCAACACTCTCTCGGTTAAAATTAACCACGCGAGGATTCCTATATGTTTTTCCAACTTGTCCACAATAGAAAATGCGTCTTTTCACCTTTAAAGATAACGGAGAGTTTCAGGGAATTTTTTCAGTAATCGTTTCCAAAAAGAACATTTCTTTAGTTTGCAAAAACATGTGTTTTTCTTTTAAATGAAATTCACAAAAAATTGTGAATGATATTGTCTAAGTGGCCACTTTAGGTCTGTTTTCTTCAAAGAAGTTTTTCTTTCATTTTAGATTGTTTATGTATTCGAGTTGATCATTTTTCCTTTAGAATGGCATCATTTTGTTGAAAACAGACACTGTTTACAATCTTTTCTTTCTTTGTTCTCAAGAAAATGTAGTAAAACGATGTACTTATCCCAACATCATTAGAATTCAACTTCTTAAAGGCTAATACAGGGTATTCACTTCAAGACTGTCCATCTTCAGTTTCTCGATAATTAACGATCCTTTAAAAAATTCCTGAAACTTGTAAATATATTATCGTGGGAGGTATTATTTTGTACAAAAATTGGCTTACTCCTTTTTAGCCCCTGCCCGGGAGCTACTGCCTTTAAAATTTTAAACGGATAAGGGTATTGAGTTAAACCTTATTTAAAAGGTCTTTGTATTCCCTGTTTGGAGTTTTATACCTTGATATCATTAAAAAGTATTTTCTGTAGGTATAAAATTGAATATCGACTCCATAAAGCTATAAATTGCTTAATTGATAGCAATGAATTACATTTTCCACAAGATAGAGCTGCTTCTCACTATATACTTCCAATCCGGCAAAGGTTAGACAATGATTTATCGCCGCCAGACCTTTTTCTATGAGGTTATTTAAGTCTGTTGTTTATACCATTCAATTTCAAAAATTAGAAGAGATTCGAGAAACGATTATTAAAAAGTACATACTGTTCAGACAAATTGTTTTAACGTTGTGCATTAAGATTCTCAAAGTGAACAACATACAAGATGTTAAATTATTATTTACGAGGAATTTTCTCTCTTTTTTAATTTTCCTTTTTTCATTTTCTTAAGATATTCAAATTTCGTAAGACGTACGACAATAACAATCTTTACAGCCAGGCTTTATAATTATTTCACATCATCTAAAGAGTATTATAATTTTTTGAGTTTTATCCACCAGAACTTTTTCCTACTGCGCCACTGACATTCAATGGTACCATTTTTAAAGTTCTTGGGCTTTTTAGAAAATATTCTAACTCTTATATTTTTTCGATATTTTTAGTATCGTTTTCAAATTATTTTGTAATTATCCAGCAATGTACGCTTCAACTTTAATAGTTTTCACTTTTCAAGTTCTGGTGGGTAAAATTAGTAAGTTGTTGCTCAAAAAATTACAACACTCTGTACATGATGCCAAATTAATATAAGGCCTAGATGTACAGATTGTTATTGTCGTACCGAATACGAAATTCGAATTGTTTACCTTAAAAAATAAAGTTAACAAATTAAAAAAAAAATGAGAAAATTCTTCAAATTTTGACATTCTGTATCCAAACCAATTGGTCCACTAAGTATGTTGGACCACAGGTTTATAGGAGCTTTTATTCTTAGAAGAAAATATGGGGATCACCCTGTAAAATATCCGCAGGCAATTATGAAACACCTTGCATATATAAAACATTTATAAATTGTTATTTTTTAGTGATTTAGTGTAAAAAAGTTTTAATAAAATTTTGTCGAAAACGAATTGACCAATTTTCAAAAATTAAACACCAAAATATAGAAATTAGGAAGACCTTTAAAATGAGTTTTAAACTGGATAAGCCTTTCCGTTTAAGATTTTTCAGGCAATAGCTTCCCTGTGTCAAGGGAAAAGGAATAAGCCAATTTCCATGCAAAAAGTTGTCCCCTTTGATAATATTTTTTGAAAGGGTTAACATTTTTTTTTTATTTTTTGTTCTCGAGAAACTAAGAGTAGTAAGTCCTGACAGGAAAATGCTATATGTAGGACTTCCTTGCAACATTCATTATTGTCAATTGGGATTTTCAGTAATGCTATGGGAAACACTTTCAATATTGCCAGGAGAATAAATTCAATCAAGTTTTACGTGAGTACATAATATCCCTCTCAAGTTAGTCATGCAAAGCTCTGTTTCGAGTCAGAAAACCATAGATAACATGCTTAAATTCCAATAGAATATTCTGTATACATTAGGGTGACCGTTAAAATACTCATTTTGGAATTTTTGATGCGCCGCCCTCTCAAAATACTCGAAATAATGAAAAAAAAAATCCCATTAAAATTTCAAGTCTCTATCTCAATTTTAAAACGCCCCCCAAGAGTCTTGTTTATTCCCGTAAGAATTACACGTGATTTTCATGAAAAATACGAATCTATTTTTTGAAATATTGAATAAAATCACATTTTCTTTCATTATTTTATTAGTTTTCAATCTAATTTAAGCATTTAATAAGCAAATTTTCAAAAAATAGAAGGATCATATTTAAGAAATGACATAGTGCAACACAAATACAACACATCAAACAAATATTAAAATCAGTCTGGAGAACAAAAGTCACTATTACTATAGTACTGACAAACAGATGACAGTGCAGGGCTGAGATGATGTTGTTGAGAAGGGATTTGCTTTGTTTACTGATTATAATTAAATTCTATCAAAAGATGAAGATCAAAAACAATGTTTTTTCCAAATTGTTAGCGCTTATCGAGAACAGTTTCCAAATGCGAAAAAAGAAACTGTTACAAAATGTTTTTGAATAAGTTTTTTGAAAATTTGCTTATTAAATGCTTACATTAGATTGAAAACTAATAAAATAATGAAAGAAAATGTGATTCGATTCAATATTTCAAAAAATAGATTCGTATTTTTCATGAAAATCATGTGTAATTCTTACGGGAATAAACATGACTCTTGGGGGGCGTTTTAGAATTGAGATAGAGACTTGAAATTTTAAGGGGACTTTTTTTTCATTATTTCGAGTATTTTGAGTGGGCGGCACATTAAAAATTCCAAAATGAATGTTTTAACGGTCACCCTAGTATACATGTATTGCGTTGTCCGAAAACTTCGTGCCGATTATAACAGATGTGGTCCAACAGAGTTCAACTGCTTGTTGGTTGGAAAACTAAAACTTGCTCTTAAGCACATGTTCAAAACCTTAATTCATTTTTTATGTTTGATGTATTGAAGACTTTTCGTAAAAGGTTCATGCTTCCTTTGCCAGAACAAGAATCTAAGGAAATTCCTGCTGGGGTATTTCTCCAACTGTGGACTAATGTTTTATTAATGAAGATGTTCTCTTAAGATTACGTTCCAAACCAAATACGTGTAAATTACATAATATGAGTAGCAGAACTAACTGGCCACAATTTTAATGTGGCATTAAAATATAAATAATTATTAAAATGAATAAATGTAAAAGAATTTCGAGGAATACATTGAATAGGAACATGGAACTTATCAGGATTTTCTTACTCGCTTAGCAATTCGTTGTTTCCAAACCAGTCGACATTTCTCGCTTCTAGGAAATATTGCGAATGTGACTATTTCTAAAAAAAAAGATAAAACACAGACAGATTCGTAAATCCACATCGAGTCCAGGACAGTTTTAGTTAAACGAACTCAAACCTAAAAATATACACAATAGCCTAAATTGTTTTCGTTGTTTAACCAGAGTTTTTTCCCAAAAATTCAGCCTTCGCCCGACTGATCGTAAAATTAACATCTCGCACCGCGTGGTAGGTAATTTACGAGAGTGTTCGTTCAATAGAAACCGATTATCGACACTACCAGTTCGAATCGATAATGCGACCCGCATGATTTATTTACGCTATATTTTGTCGGCAGCTAATAAACTGCCATTAACTCCTGCTTCGATTGTAATAATATAGTTGTCGACTATTAATCTCGTAATTGTTTGCACACGATAAAATGTACATGTATGTACCTTCTATGCAACGATCCTACGCTCTGCTCCTCTCGTCTTTGTTCTTTGCATGTGTTTAATTTAATTTACAAATATTTTGATTTGTAGGTGGAGCAGACAACTAAGAACGTTGAACGATCTACATATTTTTTTTTTTTTCAAAGAGTGTTTTGAATATACACATACGTAGATACATACATCTTACACAAAACAATTTTTTTTGTTTGATAAAATGTTGAAATTTTTTTTTTAATATCAAAGAGGAATTCAGTGAAGAAAAAGGTATGATGGATGAAAGGTAAGCAAAAACTAGATTCGAAAAGAGATAATTTGTTATTTCACTGTCAAAAAATTGTTCAAAAACTTCCCACTTTCATTGTTGAAAACTTTCTTTACTTTTTAAATTACAGTACATAAATCTGGAAAATTTCAAAATAAATTTTAATCGGAAGTCTAAGTTTTTAAACAATTTAAAAAAAAGCTTTGTAGTCAAGCCATGCCATAGACATTTTAGTTCGATAGCCACTACATAAACAATGAAAATCGAATACGATCGACATCGATCGATTCAGATCGCTCAAGGTTCAGATATTGGTAATTCAATCCAGTTTAAAACAAAGTGAGAATTTTGATTCTATGAAAATTGCTTGAGAAGCATAACATACTTGAGTGTAAATCAACCAAAACATATAGCAAGTTTATATTGGTTTATACATCACCCTTTATTGCATAAACCACCAGTTATGTTAGTTGGCTAATTTTCTCGCTCTCATCCAGTTTATAACCAAAACTCCATGATGGAACCACAGAATCAACTAACGAAAATCACTTAGTATGAAACTTAAAACTTATCGGTGAGCGCATTAGTATACAACGCTCGCATCTTCCTGAGACAATTTGATCTGGACCTATGAAATATGGAATCCATAAGCCTCCAAATTCCTTATAGTTGAAGAGGTCCTAATTAGATGGATTTAGGGTGCATACGTGAGAGTAATCGAAGTATGCGTGATCACTCTCACAGATTCTTCGAATTCATTCTCAACATAATGAATTTAATTGTTAATGAAAGGAGAGAATTGCCTGCAACAGCTGCAATTTTGGAATTGATCGTAAGTGTAGTTCAAGTAAGCAAGTTCTAAATAATATTGTAATAGNTAAACAAACATTCTTCAGTAATCCTTGGAAACGAAAAGAAGAACATTCCAACAGGCGAGAGAGTTGACCCATTTCAATGTCAACCCCAGAAAATATCGATTCAATCCATGATTTGATATTATCAGAGCGTCGAATAGACTAAAATATACAGCTGAGACTCTGGATATTTGGTCTGAACGCGTCCAGTATATTGTTCATATCGATTTGTTTCTGAAAAATATTTGTATGTAAATCGGAAGTCATCAAATCATAGAACTGAAAGCGATCCAAAGTTTTTCAATAGAATTCTCACTGTAGACAATACTTGGATACACTTCTGTGATCCAAGGACTAAATGTATAGTGGCATGCAAACATTCTAGGTCTTCAAAACCAGAGAAGTTTTTTTTTGAAAGTGTTATTAAATTTTTTTTTTGTTAGACAATATGATAGTACGCATGTCGTAATAAATAAACTACGTGACTTGTGATACGTATTGGAATACCCCTCTTATTTACCCGATTTAGCCTTTTCCATATTATTTTCTTTCGCTACAAAAAGTATTTTGAATCGAAGGCTTTACAGAATAATAAAATATTTTTTATTCAATAAAATTCCAATTCATATATTAGGCTAATGATGTTGAATATGTTAAGTAGCATTTCAAATGGGATACATAAGAAGAATTTAAACAGCAAATTTACAAAATGTACACATGTATTTTGATCAATTTTCAATGGAAACAAAATGGGCATATCTTAAAGAAATCCCTTGTTTTACGCCTGAAAATGGTTTGTGAAGATCGTCCAGCTTGCTAGTTTTTTATACTTATTTTCCAAGCGATTGTCACAACATTTCAAATGTAAAACTATTATTCACGTCGCTTTCCCGTACAAACAAAGATAAAATCGTCTAGAAGAGATTTTTTTTTTAGACAAAAAACTTAATAGCTTTGAAAATTCATTTGGCGGATACCCGATTTAATTCAGTCTATTTTGACTTTGGTTAATTGTTTGGCTCCCATTTCGAAGCAGAAAATAGGTAAATAAACGCAATATAGATAAATATCGTAAACCGAAATTGGGTTACCTAAGCTAATTTTTACACCTACGTGAGAGGACTAGCGGGAAAATTAAACGATTCCCACTAACATAAACGGGTTCCTTACCGAGAACTCATTTACATTTCGTTTTCTTTAGAATTGAGAAAGTCGCACTAGTGTGACAGGAAAAAAAGTTACACCTTATTTAACAGTTATTTAGGTTTAGGAATCTTAAATGTTAAGTTTACACGGTACAAGAAACTAACAGGCAAAATTTCTGGAGAACATTAAGTGATTTAACAGCACGAACTTTGCGCGATATGGTCGTTTAGCAGGTTAAAATCCAAAACACAAACTAAAATGTAGAACTTCTAAATCTAGGGTTTCTTAGTTACGTATCATAAATGCCCCTCTTTGAACTTGCGACATTCCTCCTCTAAGAAAAAAACAAATCTATTAAAGTTTTCTTTTCGCTTACTCGATTAATTTAACTGTCACGAACTACCGCTTCAAATTATATCGAAGACATATTCGTCTGGAAAAAGTTCTTGTAACTTCGTCAATTTTTCTGCTTCAAAGTTGATATTGGATTTGATTTCAAAGCATAATGGCGTTTCTATCAAACAAAATACCATCCATTGTCGGGTCGATAGTCTGCCACGTAGAGAGGAAAACATCATTATTATTCTGAACACAACGAGAAACGAAAACCTATAGGAAACACCATCATCTTAATCGAAGCATTTATTTCATATCATAATTGGAAAAAAAGCCATAAGGGTTTAAACGAAGCCGTTGGCATGGAAGTCTGAAAAGTCACAACATGTATATATCTGGCTAAATTGAAAACCTACATTTCAGAGTTGATTTAGCGAAATGTTTTATTTAGAACTACATTGTTTATAAATTCGTTCAGGCGAAATATAACTGCTTCTTCATTTTAGTTATAAGCTCAGATTGCAATAAAATTTTCTTGGAAAATAAGTTTTCATACAAACAGGTAGATACGAAACAAGTATAAAGTTGTTTTTATTTTTTTTAAATGTCTTAACTTTGTATACCTGACATAAGGAAAGTTTTTCGGAAGCCCACGCATGTTTAACAGTTCACATCGTTAGCATCATTTCTTTATTTATCAAAAATCTCTAGTAAATTCGTCTTTTACTGCCGAAAATCTCCCGTAAGACGTTTCTTTCTGTTTTGAAGTCTGAATAATGGTTTCCGCACGTCAATCGTATCGTAAAGATGTGTTGAACACAGTAATCGTTTTACAGCATCCGCAGAAATTTTATTATTATGGTAATTATTGAAATCTGCATCCATTTCTAGGTTTCTTCGTCGTCTGTTAAATTTTAAATACTTAAAGAAACACGACCCCAAAAATTCTGCCTTGACAAATGGTAAGATCCTAGCCATTCGTAATTCCATCCTGAAAATGTATTACTTTTTGTTTGTTCCTTAATTATTCAATTTTTCTTCCGGCAGAGGGGTTGATAAATAAATTTCACGAACCAAAAGTACTTTAAATAAATTAAAAATTATTCAAAAGAATCCGGGTCGACCCAAAATTTGGCTCAAATGAGATGAGAGGACCGGATGTCGGCCTCACTAATTCCAGTTTGTCGTAAACATTTTTGCTGTGCATAGTGAACATTAGTCCTTCTTAGGGCAATAGGAAAAAAGGACTTTTCTGCCAGACCGCCATTCTTTTAATTTCCGACCCCGAAGGGAAAATTAATTAACCATTATTTGTCGCACCTCTTTTAATTGACCGAGATTTTTTATAATTATTGAAAAGCGTGAATTTTAACTCAACTCGATTTCGGGCGAGAAGGGCGAGAACAAATTAAGAATCAAACGCGCGGTAAATGTTTTTACAGCAGGACAACATCGAATACAAAAGAAAATTTCCCCCGTTGCTGAAACTGACAAAAACTGTTAGTAGGGTTTATTGCGAGCTATTCGACAAATTGTACATAGAGCAAATTTCAGGAAGTGGGTAATTTCCCCAGTTTATTCGCTTCGATCAGATTTAATTTTGTCTAAAATGGTCTCATTAAACTAACAAAGCGTACGACCAATTGAAAATCCTATGACGACTGACTAAATACGGCCTTGTTTTCTTATGGAACTCCATTAAAGAGGCGAAAGTTTGATGATTAATTCTGAACGCTCTAAGTTTAATTTAACATTATTCTAATGGAGTTCCTTTTAAAAACGATCAAATTAAAACACTTAATTTCATAAAATATTTATTTTTAGTTGAATTTAATTCACCGCAGTATGACCCCCCAAAATCTTTTGTCTACGAACAGTTTTGTTAGTTTCTGTCGTGAATCCAAAATTTATTGAGAGTTTACTGGATTTTGTATTGGACAGATAATTTACTTGAGAAGCAGCTGGACAGCTTTTCGGCAGATTATTGAAAGGATAAACAAGAGTGTCAATATTGAGGTGAAATGTCACCAAATATAGAGCGGAAATAGTCGAACAAACAATGCTAGAGGCAAGCTCAAAGAAAATGTGGGTTAACTGTCGTTTTTTATATTATCACTGCTGAATATAAATTCAAAACCATATTTCACAATTTGTTTTCTGAATTTGAAACATCCTATCAGTAAATAAGGATATTTTAAATTGAAAAAACGCCGACAAAAATCAAGAGCATTAGCAAGAAACCGATACTTGAAGATGCAACAAGAAAATTGTAGACTATCATTTTTCTGTTTAAAATCTTCGCTTGGATCAACGAGAAACATCAGCAAATACCACTGAATAGCGCGTTCCTACAGCGCTACAAAGTTTCGTCTCACACGGCTATCAATGATCTTCAATTTTTAGAGTCATCGTAAAAATTTTACTGCACAGTCCAGGATTTGCCGTCTTCCCCTAAGAAAATGAGGATTGTGATAAGGTTTTTTAGTATCCCACATCATCTTCAACAACGAATATATAGACCTTCTTTCATTTTTTGGATTCTCCTCCGTTCTTGAAGTCCATTTTTTTCAAGAAAACGCTCCATTAAATAAAACAGTATTAAGAATGAATCGTTTAAAAGAAACTAAATTTATTTCCAAATGAAGCAAAACAATGTGTTCCCCAAACAATTGTGACTCGTCTCTAATTGTATACTTACATATGTATAGAACATGATATAGCGAAGACGAACATAAAGTGATGATTGCTTGAAATGACAGATTTCAAGCAATCGTATAGTTCCGATTTCTATGTCATGCAATACACAGTTTGCATTGAATAACTTTGTATTATTAGGCCATTATTAAGTGAACATTTGTCTAAATACATAATATTTTTTGCTTGAAATTGCGTAAAGAAACTGTTGCTGCTCAAGTTTTTTCATAATACAACACGTAGTACACCATAGGTCGCTGAAAAGTTACCACCCAGTTTCTCTCAGCCTAGACGAAAAAATAAAAAAAAACGCTCGAAATCATCGATTTTATTTTGGAGGGCATTTTTTTGGTATTTCCAATCACGTAGCTCCAGCCCCTAACCGAAGTTGACTTTCAGACATGAAATGTTAAATGGAATGGGGTATCGAATGATATGTTATTTTAAAGGGCGATAAATTCTCTTTTCAACAACACCTAGTTTTTTAAATTTGGATGAGTTGTTTACGAAGAGTAACGCCAGAAAATGCGAAATAGCAAAACTACCTACCAAAAGGTTTTGGTTTATTAAATGTTGAAAATGTCAAGCACTAACCTCCATACAGTAATAGAAGTATTTTCAAAATGATTGCATTCGTTAAAGATTTGTTGTTGCAAATCTTGTAATAATTCGAGATGTGTTGTATCGATTTTTTTCTTTAAATGTTCCCATAGAAAAAAAGTCCAACGGTGATAAATTCGATGAATATACAGGCTACTCTATGTGCCCTCTTCTCGTAATTTATCATGTAGGAAAACTATCATCTAAGAATTGTCTTACTGGAACAAGTAATATGGAACAGCACCATCTCGTTAGAAGATTAGGTTGTCTTCATGGCAACGCTCATCCTCTTCGATTATGCTTATCACTGTTATTTTAATAGTGGTTTCCTATAATTCAAAATACATTTCGCCATTCAAATTTCCAAGTAACAAGAATGCACCCATGCATTTAGCAAAGCTAAATTCTGGGTAAATACTTCATGATATATTCAAGAGTTTACTATTTGATCAATACTGATAGTTATGTCGGTGGATTTTGCCTTTAAGAAAAAAAGAATACCCATGAGACAAGCAGATATTAAAAAGGAAATTCTGATCAATATTGATTCGCCTACTCATAATATCGCAATATTCTAAACGGCGATTATTAACGTCTTTTCAACTCCTGAACTAAGTGAATATTCCCAATATTCCGTTTTCTACTTTAAACTAACTCTGTTTCATTAAATTTCATCATTAGAGTTCATACATAATTCTGTAAATATTTATCTGGATTTCTTTTCATGAATAATTGGGCTGCAGCTCTTGCACTAGGTATAATTATTTTTGAAGGAAAAAGATACAATTTCAATTCTTTTTCAATGGCGTTGGACATTTTTAACATTTAATAAATTAAAATCTTTGGTAAATAGTTTCTGGCATTATTCCTCGTAAACAACTCCAAAACATCCAAATTTAAAAAACTGGGTGTCTTTGAAAAGAGAATTTATCGCTTTTTAAAATGACATATCACTCGATATCCCATTTCATCTAAGATTTCAGGAATGAAAACCACCCCTGGTTAAGGGTTGGAGCAAAGGAATTGGAAATACCTAAAAAATGTGTCTCCCTCCACAATAAAATCGACGGGTCCGAGCGTTTACTAATATTTTTTAGCGAGGCTGAGAAATACTGATAGGTAAATAATAATGATGGATAGTACTGGATGATATCAACATACAGGGCGACCTACCCAAAAGGGTGGGTCACCCTGTACGTTGATTGATAACTACCTTAATGTCACGCATAGAAAAAAAAAGCGCCATATGCTTTTCTAGCTTGAACTTACATTCTGAATTATTTATGTTTATGGACATTTGGCATGATAAAGCCATTATTACTTTAGGGATGTAATATACGATGTCGTTTTTCATATCAGTTATGGGATGTGCAATAAAGTAAGCACTTTATTTCCTCACTCATATTCACTCATTTTTTTATTGTCTATATATTGTATTGTGAATGTCTATAAATTAGGTATTTTATAGAATAACCAACTTCCTATTGCAAAGCCAAATGCCGTTTAGCATCAGTTTAAAATGTTTCCAAATTAAAAATCAAAACATTTAAACGACCTAACAAACCGAAAAACCAAGAAAATAAATTTGCAAAAGATGTACAGGATACACATTAATGTCCGAAAGCACGAGATTGATTGGACGGGGACAAATAGTAACTTGAGGACCTCGATGTCCAGATATGTCACCAACGAAACAGAAAAATTGTATACCTGTTAAATAACGTGTAATGACAATGAGTGTAGATAATAGAGAATAACGTTTTCAGCAAAATTAAAGAGATAGCAGAAGAAGAATAAAATATTCATAATGTGTACGCAAATTTGATGTAATTTGGACGATTTTTTTAAAAACAAACAAAAAGGAACTTAATTTACTATTACACAACCTCGAAGTGCTGGTAGGTAAATTGTGGGCATCCTGTATACAAAACTATGCACTAGAACTTTCTAACAATCACATTATATCCTTTGCTCGTTGTATACATAACAAAGGATCAGTCTAAGTGTGTACATATTACCAAATGAAGTTTATATATTAATTATTAAAATTCAATTGTAATAGTATTTGCTTTAAAACCTCATAAATAAGCTATAATACCATCATGGATAATCAATAAGACACTCTAATTCTGAACCTTTTTTCCATGCCCTAATTCTTTTTATCAACGCTATATTCTTAGCATTATCATGCCTCTTCTACATGATTGCTTCGTTATGCTTACTTAATTCGATTTAAATCAATACATAATTTCCAGAAATTCTAGCTATTTGACATGGGAATTGTGCCAAAATAAATTACTTACATTAGACATTATGCAGTTCAGTTAGTATATTAAAATCATAAATTTTTCTATAAATTTTAATTGAAGGTTATAGTTTCAATTGTGCGAACCGAAAAATAAATCTAGTTATTGAGACAAAATAATATTTTATCTATGATGAGAGAGAGTAGGAGTAGGGCTATTTATCCAGACTGCATTGTAGCTCAATCTTCAGACGAATTGATCGAAAATAAAGAACCAAAAAAAAAAGGTACAAAAGATGTAATTCTCAGACAGTTAATAAAAAAACTATCAAGCCATCCATTTATCCAGACGTGGGATCGAAGCCGTTTCAAATGTCATTTTTCCATTGTACCAACAAATGTGTCTAGTTTTGTTTTTCATATTTATCCCGAGCGAGGCTCACAATACACTATTTCAGCTGTAAATGTGGCCAACAGTTTTGAAGGTAAACAACTTTTTCGCGTTTCGCTTTTAAATTCGCTGACTCGTAGCTCCGAATAGCGTTCAGCTGTACAGCGATAGGTAAAAAACAAGAGAGATATATCGGTATTGTGAGCGAAAAAAAATTGAATATAAAGAAAGGCCTTTTATCCATGATTTTAATATCCTAATGGACTTATAATGTTTTTAGGAAGTAGTTGATGAAAATAAACATTTTTGTGCAGGATAGGATCAACGAAAAATGCGAATTTTCATCATAGCTGTATAAATATTCTCAAAACGCTCATACGAAAATAACCAAGACCTTATCAGGAAAATTTCATTGCATTTATATTAGGCATTTTATGAAGCCGGTACTGTCGTAAATCCATCTTAGTTAGAAAATCCCTCCTATCAGTCAGTTTGACTATATAATTCTCTTCATTTAAGACAAATTATTCTAGAGGGAAACGACCTTCCATGGGAAACTATTTTCTTGAGTAAATTCACATCACCTATTAACTGTTAGTGGCAGTTGCAGGAAAATGGTACATCGACGAAACGAGTTTTTCCTTTTGATAACAGCTACTTCGTATGTCGTTCAAATGCAAGGGAAATGATTAGAATTTGAATTGAATTTTTATTGTATTGAGTTGTTCAGAAAATAAAGAAAACAACAATAAGACAGGATTAAATCAATATTGATCGATTTTATTATAGAAAGGTGAGGTGGTAGATATCGTAGTTTCAGTAGTTTCAATAGTTTCAAGAAAAATTTTTATGAATGTCAATGAATACTGAAATAAAATAATGAAAAACTTACCTCACATTTATAAAGTTCACTGTGAAAATGTAAAAAAAAATATAACAATAAACTTAAATCACAGGTAATTTATGTATGAATAAACAAAAAATTTTAATAAACAACTAAGAAAAATTGCCTCATTAATGTTTTGAAATAGTTTCTAAGCGCGGTTTTCTCGTATTTGAGCGCTTTTCCAGCTTCGGAACGAGCGCCACAAACGAACGAAGGGACAGCGACAACTGATGTGGGAAATGTTTCTCTGAGATGAGCGCCAGATATCTACGCGCTTGCGAGATCGCGTACTCAAGTATTAAACATTTTTTTTGAAATAAGAATTTTTTATGTGAATATGCGATTAGATCATTTACTTTTTATGAGGCTTTAAGCCCAACCATTAATATTTCCGTTGAGACGACTTCGAACAACATTACGGTTTTTAAAAAGCAAATACGTGCCGTAAGAGTTTTTCTGGTTCTCAATTGCAAACGAATGTTAATTCTTTTAAAATTTATAGCAATTTCAAGTAAAAAAAATTCTAATCACAAAAGCAAATCTTTAATCTTCATTTGTTTACTTTTTTTGAGCCAAGCCCCACTGCATAATGCTCAATCGTTAAAAATGTTTTAAAATCTCACGTTATCTGGCTCAACACTCTTTGCCCACAACTGTTTAAAATTGCCAAACACCATATTTAATTAAAAATATTGTAGAAATCAGTACACTCACAAAAGTTTCACTAAAGGACGTCTAGCACAATAGTACATCTCTTTATTACTTCTTAAGTAAAGATAGGTTTCAATACAGGATGGGTCGGAAATCTTAGGCAAACTTCATAGGAATTGTTAAGAGAAGTTTTGAGAAAATCGACTTTAAACTTTGGCAACTTGTGCACTATTTGGCACGAGAGTAAACATTTTATAATGTACTACTTAACTGTTTCAGTGCGTTGCTCTTTCATCTACAAGTAGATCAGATCAGATTTACCCATTTATCAGATTTTGAATCTGAATGTATCTCAGTACAATTTACACATAGACCTTTGTATTGCGATTTCATGTCGGCCGTGTAGAAAAGTTGGCAAGAATTTTTCTCATACATTTATGTAAATTTTCACAAGTTGAAACGAAAATTGAAATTGCCACATTCCGGCCCATTTGCATACACGCAGAAAAATTTATGATGTGTATCGTATTTTGTTAAGTGTGAACGCAGCTTTATATATTTTTTAAAGAACACAAAAAAGCGGTTCTAAAGTTTCTTGTTCGAAAAGAAACTACGATAATTTTAAAATCGTAAAAGCAACTTTTAAAACGTTACAATCACGAAAATATATTCTTTCAAATTTAGAAATAATTTTCCAAAAAACTGCCTTCTAGAATTCCTAATGTGGAACTTTCCAAACTAAATCCCTGTCGGTAAAACTTACGGATAACCTAATGGTAACCTTTCTCTTGTACCTGACATTGAAATGATAAATTATGATCAATCTTGCTATTCAATGTTCTTTATGCAAAATCTTCAGGTCCTTTTTGCCAGTCTCATTCTTCATTCGCTTTTTGTCTTTGTGAAACATTTATTGCAATCTGTCGCTCGGTGATAATGAGCCAAATTTCCGGGAAAGGCGCTCATCATGTCCAAAAATCTGTAGATGTTTTACATTTAATTTCAATGGAAACATTGTTAGCAATGTTTCCATATGAACATGTGCCGATCTCATTTAACAAAAGCTTATCGCGCAAACTAACTGTAAATTGTACGAGATGAAAGACCATTACAGGCCGACAGTTTCTTGTCGCTTTATGTTTGAAATTTATTGTGTGCACCACCCACCTAAACCTCTATTAGTCTTGTTAGTTATTGTTACATTTAATAGATTTCGACTTAAGATTGTTGACAGGTGGCATTAAGTAATTAATCTGCTTAATTACAATTTTTTCAAGTGTACACTAAAATATGTCACACTAACTTTTTCA